>JAIUZE010012724.1:0-23438 GCA_022085475.1 Heliosperma pusillum | reverse complement strand
CCCTTATTATTAACTAGATAATAAGATAGATAATATACTACTAATATTAGACTATATTACTACACTAGTAATACTTAGGAAATATTAGTATATGAGAGTTTTTAGTAAGAGGAAGGATTTTAGAGAGAAGTGTAAAATTTGCACAAAATGAAGTAGTGAAAAATGAACAACAATTGTTCATTATAAAGGCCATTTGGCCGGACCACATTGTCCAAAATTGGACTCTTATTTTGTTCAATTTGATCACATGCATTAGAGTGGAGTGTTGTAGTATAAGTTATGATTGTTTTCAACTTGTTATGTCACTTTCAATTAGTAACTAAAGAGTATAAACAAGAACAACAATCATCACCATTCTAACTACAATCCAACCGGCCACAATGGCCTAGTTTGGTCCCTTTTGATTTTTGATATTTGTCTCACAAATACTTATTGATCATATGGTTAATTATCTTGTATAATTAAGTGTAAATTTGATCATATAACAATTATATGACTCAATTAAATAAATAATATGTACTTAACATTTTAAGTAATATTTTACCATTATATCAATATATAATGGGGCCCACAAGCTTAGGTAATTTTTTTACAAAATCCGTGTAAATATTAATGAACTAATGACCTCTATCTCACCCTCAACTAATTAGTAATTTAACGATTAATTACAAGTTAAATCTATTTAATCGTATTAAAATACGTATAAATATTAGTCAATTATCGCATAATTGAAACAATAAGTTTAATCGAATTTGAGTCTTAACTTAATTTCTAAACAATGAATCTCGTACATATCCATATATGTAATGTACTAATTAACTGTATCGTATACAAATAATTAGTTACTATTTGGATTTCATCCTTTAGGTGTGACCGAAAGGTATCAGTTGATCACCGCCGTCAAACGACAATAACGTCAAACTCTAGTCAGCCAACCGTTATTGATTTACGTTAATCAACTGACTAATCATATATTTAGTCAATAAATATCCCAATTATATTCCTTAATAAGATTTATTATGTGGCGCACTATTGTGGAGGACACCTACTCCAACAATAACAATAATAGAAAATCATTGCACATAATAAACGATCCACCAATTACAACGCTTGAACCACACAAAGGAGATTACAAGGATGAAATTCTTATTTGATCTAAGCTAATGTTTTGATATGAAAAGGACAGAAATAAACTAAGAACTAAAGACTAAAGAAGAAGAAAATGAGAGAAGGGAGGCTAGTTCCCCCTCCTCCTAATCTAAGGAGAATTGTAAGAAGAGAAGAGAACTATGAGAAGAAGATTGTTGTGTTAGATGATATGATATGAGGGGCTAGGGCATCTATTTATAGTATTAGGGTTTCGTGGAGAAGAGGTCTGGCATTAAACACATATGACAAAAGTAGGAAGAAGAAGCCGCCATGCTCGAATCAGCAGGAATACCCGATCGAGTACACACTTACCCGATCGGGTAAGTGGTCTTCTGGAAGCTCTTGACTGTCGTTTCATCTCCCTTTGCTTTGACTTGACTTCCAACATCCCCCTTGACTCGTGAGTCGGGTTTGGGATAGGGTTTGTGATGTAAAAGCGCTGAATTCTGCCGCCTAAATGATTGATATTCCGACAACTACGAAACTGTTTTTGCTTCATCTCTATTTCGAATTAGTGAACCTTCTTGAAATGCCTTTCACTTGGTCAAGCTTGCTTCTTCAAACCGTCGGGTTCTAGGCAAATGCTCGGGAATATAGAAAAAGGGCGTAGAAACGTCACTTTTCCTACAAAATAGGTTAGAACACAAGAATTCGCCTAGAAGACGATATTAGCTCATAAAGTGGCTTAACAAAGCATAAATGACATACAAAACCGAGCTAAATTGGGGGTTAAAACCATACAAATATTCACTTATCAAACTCCCCCAAGCTAAACCTTTGCTTGTCCTCAAGCAAACATAACAAACAACACCAGGACAAGGGTTGCAAGCGTTGGCTACTACACCATTAGGAAACAAATCTCAACATAAAGCTTTGGAAACATAATGAATCATAACCCAAAAACAACGTTGGCAAGAATGATACATAAACATGGCTGAGATTTACATAACGGCGTAGCACAAAGAATTTCACTATAGAATTTTGGCTCTTGCATGATCTTTTGACAAATGGACTCTCACGGCACACTCGAACACTCATTGCTTGTAAAAGGTGATTTCTTTGTGTGTAAATGTTTTTGAGACACTCACTTATCTACGACTTATGAAAATGTGTCCGTAATCTAATATGGTAAACAATTCAAAACACAAGTCAAAGATCACAATGCACATGGAAAAGAAGCCGGAAAATATGAAGAAGGCTTTGGGAAATGGGTGAAAGGTGGACAAACAGTTATGGTCATGTGAAGTTTAGAGTGAGCTAGCAACTGACCAATGATAAATGAATACTCAATCCAAACTTTCGATCAATTCCCACAAGACAAATAACGAAGCCAGAAGGAACAGATTGGCTTATTACACACGAAACACAAGGGTAAACTCCTTCTGAATATTGACTTGACATTTTGAGGAGATACTCACAACTTCTTCTTTTATTTCTTTTTTTTCTTTTTCAATTTTCCAATTTTTTTCATTTTTTCTATTTCTTTCTTTTTTTTTCTTTTCTTTTGAACATCACTTCTTGAATATTTTTCGTTCTCCAAATTCACTTTGTCATTAAGGAACAAAATATTCTCAAAAGAGCACCCATACACCATAGTCTAGCTACTAGCTCAAAAGGTAGGCAGTTTTTATATGTAGCTATTATTTTTGTGAAGCATTTGTATGAAGGGGCTAATTTTGAGGTGTAATTCAAAGTGAAAAAGGCTTCAAATCTTAGTGAATCATGAATGCAATGCTTATAGGAATGAAATGAGGACCATACTTATGCGTTTTGACATGACACACATCACAAGGAGAACTACAGACACCTAATTGAGACTGGGTATAGATGTACCAGTCTAAGGAGGTTCTACCTTACAATATATGTAACTTGCCAAATGTCAAGATCAAGCGTACTCATCTATAGATTCATCCCATGCCTACTGTGTACAAGACTTCCCCATGTATGCTCAATTCAATGAATATTGAATCATTATCTTTTGAAAGCTCTAAGTTTGGGAAATGTAACATGATAGCATAGTAAACAAGCAAGCAAAGCATGAAAAGCATTCAATGATGTTCAAAAATTTTAAATTTTCTCAAAAATCTTCTCTTTCTTTTATTCAAAAATTGAAAAATGATCAACTAAAATGCAAAATGGGAAAATGCAATCCCTCCCCCAAGCTAAACATCACATTGTCCTCAATGTGAGCACAAAGACAAAATATGCAATGAGATGCTTAATGGGGAAAAGGAAAAATGAAACAAGAGTGAAGCTTACTAGTCAGCGCGTCTCCCCTAAGCTAGTCTTTTGGACTTGACAAGGAAGGTCTTTATAGATTCTTCAAAAACTCTTTCATCTGCAAAATAAATCCTAATAACGAAAAAAAAAAGAAAAAAAAATAAAAATGCAAAAAGAAAAGGAACATGGGTTGCCTCTCGAGAAGCGCAATTTAAAAGTCTTGCTAGACTCCATTTCTTTCTTTGATCATCCTTTATCTTTAAGCTCACTATCATCCAAGCTCATCTTCATAGCGTTCTTTACATTCTCCATCCACGCCAAGCTTTTCCGGGAATAGCCCCTTCTAGCACTTTTAGCAGTAGTGCTTTTAGTATGCTCACCTGCAAAAGAATCAACACTAACATGTGCCTCCAGCGGATCCGTCAGTAAGGATTGAGGCATAGAAGAAACAACAGAAGAGTCATCAATATTAAGCACATAACAAGGTTCTTCTAATACGGGACCCTTAACGGTTGAATTTTTACTAAAGGTCACCTTGTCATCTCCTATCTCTAATGTCAACTTCCCATTCTTGACATCAAAAACTGCACCAGTGGTGTGCAAAAAGGGTCTTCCCAAAATGATTGGGATTTGAGAGTCCTCGGCCATGTCAAGTACTAGAAATTCAACGGGAATGAAAAGCTTACCAACTTTGACGGGCACATCTTCTAAAACACCCATAGGTTGTTTTAGAGAACGGTCCGCCATTTGCAAAGTAATATTAGTGCATTTCAAAGCACCCATGTTAAGTTTTTCAAACATAGAAAAGGGCATGACACTTACACTAGCACCTAGGTCGCAAAGGGCCTTATCAATGGTATACGTGCCTATAGTGCAAGGGATGGAGTAACTACCAGGGTCCTTAAGTTTTGGTGGAGACTTATTTTGCAAGAGTGCACTACACTCTTCAGTGAAAGCTATGGTCTTAGTCTCATTGAAGGATCTCTTCTTGTTGAGGACTTCCTTCATAAACTTGGAATAAGAATGAACTTGGTAAAGCAATTCAATGAAAGGGACTGTTACCTTTAAATTCTTGACGACGTCAAGGAACTTACCATACTTTGCCTCCTCCTTGTGCTTTGCTAACCTTTGGGGAAATGGGACCTTGATTTCAATAGGAATCTCGGGCTCTTTCCCTTTTGACATGGGCAACTCAGCTTCAACATTAACAACCACGGGCTCATCATTATGCTTACCACTTCTCGAGGAAATGGCATTTACAGTTTCGTGAGGTTGGTAACATTGTGAAGGCAGCTGCCCCTGCTC
The DNA here is from genome assembly GCA_022085475.1 of Heliosperma pusillum. Classification (NCBI taxonomy): domain Eukaryota; kingdom Viridiplantae; phylum Streptophyta; class Magnoliopsida; order Caryophyllales; family Caryophyllaceae; genus Heliosperma; species Heliosperma pusillum. Next base: position 18,764 of record JAIUZE010012724.1, on the reverse strand, counting down.
TTGGTAGGTATTAGAAGAGGTAAATTGGGAAATTTTAGCTTCTAACAATTTGATGGTGGCATCCTTAGCTTGATCGCTCTCCTGGAATTGAGCTATTACGGTGTCTTGCCTTTGAGCCAATTGCAGCATCATGGCTTCAAGTTTACTTACACCATTGTCATTTTGTGGAAATGTAAAGGATTGAATTTGTTCTAGCTTTTCTGTGAGAAGGGCTACTTGAGCTTGTAAAAGTGTTAAAGCGGGGTCCTCTTGCTTAGATTTCGATGGTATGGAGCGGGAATTTCTATATTGAGAATCGTGAATTGCCATGGATTCAATGGTAGTGTGGGCATTTTCAACATTGATTTGATCAAATCTTCCATTGTTAGCAGAATCCAGGATACGACGGGACTCTATATAATATCCATTATAGAATGTGATGGCAAGGAGCCATGAATCTATCCCATGATGAGGACACTCCCTTTGCAAGTCCTTGTACCTCTCCCAGGCTTCATATAGGCTCTCATCATCCCCTTGTTGGAAACCAGTGATTAGACTTCTCAACAAAGCGGTCTTCTCTGGAGGAAAGTACTTTTGGTAGAAGGCAAGAGCTAAACTCTCCCAATCGGTGATACCTAATGTAACCTTATCAAGGCTATAAATCCACAGCTTTGCCTTACCCCTCAAAGAGAATGAGAAAAGCATCTCTCTAATTTGCCCTTGGGTGACTCCAATTTGTCTAATAGTGGAGCAATAGTCACAGAAGTTTTGGATGTGAAGGTTGGGATCTTCTGTGGCATTGCCACTAAATTGGCTTCTTTCTATAAGGTTAATGAAGGCAGGTTTGATTTCAAAGTTTTGGGCTTCGATTTGGGGTGTAGCATTACCCCTTGGAAGTGTTTCTGCGGTGGGTTTGAATGGTCTGAAAGTCGAACCATTTCCTTTTGTGAAGATGAAGATGGAGTGTTGATTGAAGGTTGGGTGGTTTTTGTGAATGGAGATGAGAATGGATCTTCTTCTCCTTCGAGATTAGATAAAATATCCGAGTATTTCTCACGAATACAATCTAAACTTAAAGTATCAGAAGCTTTTGAAATTTCTTTAAATAACTTTCGTCTCCTACGCAGAGTTCTTTCTAGTTCGGGGTCCAAAAAGATAGGGGTCCCTAGTCTAGAAGATCTGGGCGTGAGATTGAAAAGCTAAGATGAAAAATCAAGAGAGGTCTAAAGGAATTTGGGTTCCTAAACACTAGATAAAACTAAATGTGATAAAAATCACAAGAAAAAGGAGAACTAAACCGTGCTCCCCGGCAATGGCGCCAAAATTTGATCGTGCTTGTCGCGAGCCCGATACAAAGATAAATTACCCAGACTAGGCTAATAACAAATTAATGTAATTAGGGAAGTAGGGGTCGATCCTCAGGGAGATGGTGTTTCCTATAAGATGTGAAATGTCTCGCAATTGGGTTTTATCTAACGAAAATCTGGCTTTTGGGAATTTTGTTTCTAAACTACTACAAGGCATAAACGAAAATGAAATAAAAGCAAATAGAAATGAAAACAATAAAAAAAAGTGATGAAAAGCATCTAGGGAAGTAGGTTCACATATGTAGATTGATATATTGATGAAATTGGATTTGGAACATGCAAATAATTCATTGTGAGTTCGTAAGAATGATGTGTTCATTACGATCATAGATCAGATGGTCTAGCAGGCTTTTCGGCGATTTACTAGGTCTTAATCTACCATGTCATGCTTTGTCTATTCAATTCTCGTATGTCTACCTTGGAAAAGAATTCCATTTTAGTCGATGATTTCCGGCCAGAAATTGTTAACTATCATTACAATCCAAACATGCATAGACACAACGTTTTAAAGGCACAAATTCTTTATCCAATTATCATCTTTTAATCAATCTAACATGGCTACCCTATACCCTAGAAAGGTGACTACTTACTCATGATAATGTCTAAATCTAAGATGATGTTAACAATAAAAACAAGGATTGACATGTTTATTTGATTTCTGACAATAATTTAAGACTCTTTATAAGGCGATAATAACGACGCTAATTGACAATCTAGGAAATGAAACAACGATTATAACGGTACTAAAATGAATCTAAGACAATATGTAAAGTGAATAACAATCAAATGGAAAACAATAAGAACATTAAACAAGGGATAAAACAGAAATACCTATATGACGATCAACAACGAAAGTGATAACAATAATAGAAAATCCTTGCACATAATAAACGATCCACCATTTACAACGCTTGAACCACACAAAGGAGATTACAAGGATGAAATTATTATTTGATCTAAGCTAATGTTTTGATATGAAAAGGACAGAAATAAACTAAGAACTAAAGACTAAAGAAGAAGAAAATGAGAGAAGGGAGGCTAGTTCCCCCTCCTCCTAATCTAAGGAGAATTGTAAGAAGAGAAGAGAACTATGAGAAGAAGGTTGTTGTGTTAGATGATATCATATGAGGGGCTAGAGCATCTATTTATAGTATTAGGGTTTCGTGGAGAAGAGGTCGGGCATTAAACACATAGGACAAAAGTAGGAAGAAGAAACCGCCATGCTCGAATCAGCAGGAATACCCGATCGGGTACACACTTACCCGATCGGGTAAGTGGTCTTCGTGAAGCTCTTGACTGTCGTTTCATCTCCCTTTGCTTTGACTTGACTTCCAACATCCCCCTTGACCTCTTGAGTCGGGTTTGTTGATAGGGTTTGATGTAAAGCGATGAATTCTTCAGCCTAATTGATTGATCTTCCGACAACTACGAAACTGTTTTTGCTTCATCTCTCTTTCGAATTAGTGAACCTTCTTGAAATGCCTTTCACTTGGTCAAGCTTGCTTCTTCAAATCGTTGGGTTCTAGGCAAATGCTCGGGAATATAGAAAAAGGGCGTAGAAACGTCACTTTTCCTACAAAACAGGTTCGAACACAGGAATTCGCCTAGAAGACGATATTAGCTCATAAAGTGGCTTAACAAAGCATAAATGACATACAAAACCGAGCTAAATTGGGGGTTAAAACCATACAAATATTCACTTATCAATTTCATATGTCTTATGTACCCCAAAATGCCCAGCAAGACCATTGCAGTGAACTTCCTTTACTAACAAACCCATGTAAGGGCCCTTGGGTATGCACATCTTGTTTTCCTGGAATAGAAAGCCATCATGTGTCAAGTACTTACTCCCCTTCTTGAGTTGTACCTTTGAGTGTACTTCCCACTCCCCCTTGAAGTCTGGGTCCTCTAGGTAGAGCTCCTTCATGAACTCAAAGCCTAGAACCCTCTGCTCTATTTAAGTCAGCATCACAGACCTCCTAGACAGGGCATCAGCCACTACATTGTTCTTCCCTTCAATGTATTTACTTGAGAAAGAAAATGATTGAAGAAACTCCACCCATTTGGCATGCCTGGGATTGAGTTTGTGTTGACCATCAATAAACTTCAGGGCCTCACGATCTGAATGCAGCACAAAAGGCTTGGGTTTCAGATAATGCCCCCAATGGTTCAGGGCCCTCACTATGGCATAGAACTCCTTGTCATAGGTAGAGTAGTTTAGTCGGGCTCCACTCAACTTCTCACTGAAGTAGGCAAATGGCTTCTTTCCTTGTACCAGCACAGCCCCAATTCCAAGCCCACTAGCATCACACTCTACCTCAAATAATTTGTTGAAGTCAGGCAAACCCATCACAGGAAACCTACACAGCAGCTCCTTGATTAAGTTGAAGGACCTCTTAGCCTTTTCACTCCAGTTGAACTCTCCTTTCTTCATGCACTCAGCAATGGGAGCCATAATGGAGTTGAATCCGTGAATGAACCTTCTCTAAAATGATGTTAACCTATGAAAGCTCCTGACCTCAGTCACAGTCTTAGGTACAGGCCATTCCTTAATTGCTTTGACCTTCTCAGGGTCAACAGCCACTCCATCTTTTGAAATAATAAACCCAAGAAAATGAACTTCAGGCTGCATGAAGGTGCACTTTTCTAAATTGCCATATAACTTGTTCTCCCTAAGAACCTCACATAGTAGCTTCAGGTGTTGCAGATGTTCTCTTCTGGTTGAGATGTAGACTAGAATGTCATCAAAGTAGACCACAATGAACTTCTCCAAGTAGGGCCTCAATACTTCTGTCATCAACCTCATGAATGTACTAGGGGAATTTGAGAGCCCAAAAGGCATCACTAACCACTCATACAACCCATGTTTGGTCTTGAACGCAGTTTTCCATTCATCTTCAGCTCTAATTCTCACGTGGTGATATCCTTGCCTCAAGTAAATCTAGGTAAACACCTGAGCCCCACTCAGTTCATCCAAAATGTCATTAAGCCTAGTTATGGGGAACCTGTACTTAACGGTAATGTTGTACATTGCCCTGCTGTCTATACGCATCCTCCAGGTCCCATCTTTCTTAGGTACTAGCAATGCTGGTACAGCACAAGGGGTGAGAACTCCCTGACATATCCCTTGCTCAGTACTTCTCCCACCTGAGACTGAACTTCTTGTGTTGCTCTGGGGTCACTTATGTAGGCCGGCTTGTTTGGCAGGACAGCCTCAGGCACCAAATCAATATGGTGCTCAATCCTCTAAGTGGAGGCAACCCATTAGAAAGTTCATCAGGGAAAACATCCTCATAGGTTTTCAGCAAAACCTGTACCTCTTCAGGAATGTGATCAAGGACCACCCCAACTTCCTTGGTGAGGAGTACATACACTGGCCTGAGATCATCCAACTCTTGCACCATCTCTGCTTCACTCAGCAGTAAGACCTCCTTAGCAGTCTCAGTCATAAGAGGGCGGTTTCCTTTTAAGGTAGGGGGTAAAGGAGCCCGGATAATCTTCTTCTTCCCAAACTTGAAAGAGTAAGTGTTCGCCCTTCCCTGGTGGACAGCATCCCTATCAAATTCCCACGGTCTACCAAGCAGAAGGTGACAGGCATCCATTGGAAGCATATCACAAAGAGCCTCATCAACATACCCATTTCCAATGGAGAATGGAACAACACATTGCTGGTCAACCCTGACTTCAACCCCCTTGTTTAACCACCTAAGTTTGTAAGGGTGAGGGTGGTCTTTCGTAGGCAGGGTCATTTTGTCTACCAGGTTTTTGGAGGCAACATTGGTACAACTTCCCCCATCTATGATTAGGTTACAGACCCTTCCCTTAATGTTACACATGGTCCTAAAGATCTGGTGCCTCTGATCTTCCTCTAAAGGTTGAGGTTGTGTATGCATCACTCTCCATGTGACCAAGCTTAACCCAGCATCAAGTTCTACCAGTTCCTCATCCTCTCCCTAATGTACCACATCCAGGGTGCTAGGAGCCCTCTTAGTAGGACATTCCCTAGCATACTGACCATACCCTTGACACTAAAAACATTTCTTGAGGGGAATGGTTTTATTTTGGCTAGATTCAACAGCCTTGCCCTTGTCAGCAGTGACAGGCAGTTTAGCAGGGATGACAGGGTCTCCTATCCTAGCCCCAACATAAGGCTTGTAGGTAGGTGTTCTGAAGGGTGTCTTAGAGGTACTTGTCTTCCCTTTTCCCATTTTTCCACCATTAGGGACAAGTTGACAGCTTCCTCAAAGGAATAGATATTGTGAAGTTTAACTTTGCTAGCCACCCTCTCATCAAGAACTTCTAAAAACCTAGCTATCTTCTGCTCAGGTTTCTCAACAACCTCACATTGCAGGGTGAGCTACTCAATGTCTCTCAGGTAAGACTCAACATGCCTTTGGTCTTGTTTAAGATGTGTCAGTTTTATGAACATGTCCTGGGTGTAGTCCCTAGACACAAACTTATCCTTAAGCTTCTTTTTCAACTTAGACCAGGCTTTAACAGGTTCCTTACCCTCCCTACTCCTTTGATTTTTCATGTTTTCATACCAAAGTGAGCCATATCCCTTTAGTTTCATAATAGCAATTTTAAAAGCCTTCTTATCAGAGTATCCTTTAAACTCAAAGACCCTTTTCTACTAATCTTATCCAGTCTAGGAACTCATCAGGGTTCATGCTACCTAGAAAGTCAGGAATTTCTACCTTTAGATCTTTATCATGGTGCCCTGGGAGATCCTGCTCTGAGCCCTCTGATTCTGAAGCATCCTCCTATTCCAAAGGGGTCTCATCTGTCCTCGAACACGTGGTACTGGCACTAGTAGAAAAATGACATTAGGCAAGTAGAAAAGACTACGGTCGTTTTAAATAATCGTAGCCTATTACAAAAGGCTACGGTCATTGAAAATAAACCGTAGCCAAATATATAAATAAAAAACAAAAGGTACGGTTCACCTATAAAACCGTAGCCAAAACTATTTTTTAACACGCTAAAGAAAACGGTTCTTTATCAACCGTAGCCATTTCTAATAATATGAGGCTCATTGAGGCCCATAAGCCAAAACCTAGAATATATGTGTTTTATACTCCGTATAAGAGTGAACAAAACAAAAGCTATCAAAACAAAAACATTACTACGTATTCACCTTCAACGACGACGACGAAGAATCCTATCTCGCCAACTCGCACACCGCTCGGCGCTCAGGCAACACACGAGTATTGACCCAGGCTTACCACTCATCTCTCGACCCAGGCTTATCACTCGACGCTCGACAAAGAAAGTATGATTTTTATTTGTTTTTATCGATTCATAGTCGATTTAATCTCTTAGGTTTAGCCGACCCACTGGTTGTCAATGCATATTCGATTAATAATACTATTGATGGTTACGTTTATGAATAACAGAGTAACAATTTGAACTATAGTACATTTAATAATTTTTGATTTATGGTTCATGTGAAATTGGGGATTTTTGTAAAAATTATTGATTTCGTAAGTTAGTGGTGAAATTGGGGTTTTTTTCGCTGAAACTCTTGATTTCATTAGTTAGTGGTGTAACTGTAATACTAATATGTTAGTATGGCTGGTTTGATAATTTATCTGACAGAGAAGCGATTGTAAGGATGTTAATTGCATATGTATTAATTAATATTTGAAGCTCCGTATAAACTACTTGTACAATTGTGATAACCGTACTCGGATTGTTTGTGTACCTCTGCAGTCTGCAACTAATATGTACCCCTGGAGTTATTATTTGTCTATCACCTTTAGGAAGATACTGTCTTTGGAACGCCTAACTAAGTCCAAGCTTGCTCACCTGTGTTTCATTGTTATTATATGCTTTCATTCCCTGTTGAGTTGACTTGTTTTTAGCTACCTTTTTTTTCCCGTGAAGACGGTTTAATACTCTCGCTTTACCTTGCAACTTGCTTTAATTAAACACACAACTTTAAGAGAATGAGCTTCTCAAATTGAAACCTTGATAACCATTTTAAAACTTGAGCAATAACGTTTTTCTACAGGTACTAGTGAGTTATTGGAGTATTTTGTTTTCGCAAATTTTATAACGCGGCGAAAAAAATGTGACCACTTTTGGGTAAATGGTCACCACTTTTGGATAAATAGTAACAGTTTTAAGGACTAAAAAATGACCATTTTTTTAAGTGGTCATAACTTATCATAAAATGGTCATTTTTTTTACCAAAAGATGGTCACATTTTGCCAATTTACACGGAAAAGACGGTCGCACCATAGAAATTGTCGTTTCATTTTTTGTTTCATAACACTCTTGCACAATGTTTTTGTATGAAGAATATGCTTACTATACAAAAAAAAATTGAGAAATTTACCTTCGGAAAACATGTATCAATGAATGTTTTTGGGCTTGTAATGGTAAGCAAGTTGACAATTAAAAGAGAACCTTGAACTAACAAAGAGATATTCATTTTCCTTTATAATGTTTGTTTGCCTTATTCTTTTTTTTGGTAGATTTTTAGGTTTTACGATTGGGCTTATATCAAAAGTTTTATTTCCCACTTTACATAACGGTCTTTTTATTCTCTTCTCTATGATTTACTGCTTTGTCAATTTAGCTCCCCTTAATGTTTCATGTTGTCATATTGATACGATATGTCACATTGATCGCGAACTACACTTAATACTCGTACATCTTGGGTTCTACATCTGCTTTAATATATGTGTTCTCTTCGTCATTCATAGTCTTGTTTGTACATTTAGAAACTGGGATATTCATTTATTGAGAAACTGCGATAATAATTTAGGATTTTTAGTATTTTGAAGTTGTGTTATTGTTGCAGGTTGTTGTTCGCTATCTTCTCGCTCACAAATAGTGAAACCATTTACACGCCCACAAATGTAATTGATATCTCTAACTTGTGGTTAAGCAATGTAGAGATTGGAGCTATCACGTTATGAAGATTTATATTCTATGAGGAAAAAATATTTCAGATGGAAATCTTGGAAGGCTTTGAAACGTGTGTAAATAGGGAGATTGATGTATTAATATGCTCGTCTTAGAATTATATAAACTGAATGACATATGTAAGGCTCCCAAAATAAGCAATAATAATAATTTTAGAAAATTTTTGTAACAACCCGAAAAGTACCCAATTTTTCTAGTAAAAATATTTACTAACACTTTTCAGTAGAACTTAAGTTTTTGAAATAGAATTTATTGTTTCGAGTCGTATTTTGAAATTCCGCGTTCGTATTTGGAATTTCTGAGAGATTTCATGAAAAGACCGTTTTTAGTCATCTTTGACTTTTCTTGACTTTTAAGTCGTCTTTGACTTTTTCTTGACTTTTTAAAGTCGTCATTGACTTTTCTTGACTTTTAAGTCGTCATAAACTTTTCTTGACTTTTAAGTCATCTTTGACTTTTCTCGACTTTTAAGTCGACTTTGACTTTCGTTGACTTTTCCCGACTCGCCTTGTAAGTTTGAAGACCGAAATTTTATTAAAAAAATAATATTTTTAATTTATTTTTATTTAGATTTATTAGAATTTATGATAATTTAATAAAATTATTTTGAATTTATTCGGAATTTATAATAAGGTTTTACGGTTTAAACCCGGGAATCATTTAACTATTCCCGACTCATCGTAAATCCCGAAACAAATCCGAAACTCGACTTTGGCATGAGTCACGCGCCCATGTCATCGTTTCCACTCACATTAGATATTTTAATTCTTTTTATTAAACTAATAGGAATATCTTAGATATTTATCAACTTTATCGATCAGTTAACGAAAATTACGCAAATCGTTTACAAAACTGATCCGACAGTCACCATACCACACGGCTCCTTTGCTCTCTAATAGGCCTTGATATTTTCATTACTTTTTATTACAATATCATAATATCTAGATATTTAGTGTAATTAACTTAATCGCTAATTATATTTAATCGATTACCGTAAAATAATTATTAATCGCGAGTCAATTCCGTAACAACAATTTCAAAACCCGACTTCCTAATCCCTCTATATTTACACGGCTCCCTCCACTCCACTACTCACTAACAACTTTTGATTTTTCAACAAATCAAATTAAGATCAAATTATCACTTTCTTTAATCGTTCTTGAGTGTTCTTGAGCGTTCTTCATCCGTTCTTCATCGTTCTTGAGCAAAATCCTCATAAAACCTTCATTTCTTAATTAAATCCGTCCTAACTTATATTTCTAGAATCTCCTCTTCGCTCTCCATTTTCTAGTACGGGTTATTTTCAATTCCGTCAAAATCGTTTTCAACATTTAATTATGGAAAAATCAAGTTTAAGTTCTAATAATGTTTTCTTGTCAATTCTTATAGGGGAAGATTTTGAAGACGAGTTTGGTGACTCGTATATTTTGGGTGAAGATTAGTAGACGGGTTTTTCTTTATTTCTTATTTTGGTGCTACTTGATTTTGGCTAGCTAAGGTAACAATTCCGATTTACTCGACGAAATAATGTCACATAGCTTTTGTTTCTTTAGTTTTTGGTTCATCTTTGTTTTTGGTTCATGTTTTTATGATTTATGGATTTTTAGTAGTAATATGATAAGTAGTATGATTTTTATGTTGTATGGAATTTTTATGTTGTTTAGTGTTCTTGATGAATTTGGATGATTGTTCATAATAATGATCTTTGTATGATGGATGGTTAAATTGGTTGTTAAAATGGGTGTTTGATAATTAAAACATGTTAGAATTAATTTGGAATTGGAGTTGTGAGAACCGTGTAAAGGGGCTGGAAAAATCAGCCTAAACCGGACCCAAACCAGGCCGGTTCAGGCCGGTTCAGGCCCGGTCCAGGCCGGTCAGGGCTGGTTCATGGTGGGTCCGGGTTTTGGTCTTTGTGTTGTGTCGATGTTTGATTGTTATGTTGTTGTTTTGACGGGTTCTAATTATGTTAAGCATGCGGGAAATAATTAGAAACGGTTTTTAGTAAAGTCGATGCAAAAGCCCAAAACAGCCCAAATCTGTCCGTGGGGCCCAGTCCAGGCCCGTGTCATGTTGGCCCAAATCAGCCCGTGGGTCCCCTTGTGGGACTTGTGACGGTTTTTGAGTTATCGTTATTTTATCGCGTTTTGTAATAATTAGCAAGTGAGAAATATTAATAAGTAAAATATTTAATTAAAAAGTTTTTCATAAAATTATTATTTCTCACATGTTAGAAATTATAAGACGAGATCGTAGTTTAATTGGATATCAGTTAAGTCAAATGGGGTTTTGGTATGATCTAATAATTCACATGTTAGAAGTTAATAAACTAACATGTATTGAATATGTTGATTTTTATGTTTAAGTCTATGTGATAAAGACTCTGTTTCTAGCCGGTTTGATCCAACGGGTTTGGTCAAACTAAGATCTAGTCAGCCCCGATTTGACTGATGACCCGTCGCGGGACTCGGGTCGGGGATTTGTCTTCAAGTAAGGTTGTATTTAATTAATGAATTAGCCTTAGTAGATATGCGGCGATATGTTATTTGATTTTGATTTATATGCAATTAGTCACATGATAGGATGTTTTTCCCGTGACTGTTTAATTGTATGATATATGTCGTGTTGACTAAGTACCCATAGAGAATTATGAGTATATGGCGTCTTGACCATTCTAATTCTAAATGAGTAGCTTGGACCATGACATGGATAGGCTTTACTGTCTTTAACGAGTATATGTTCACCTGATGATAGCTTTTGTGTCTCGGCTTGGTGGGTTTATATCCAAGTCGGGGCATGGCTGCCTAGTTCCCCTTTGGAAATGGAGCCAGCTTAAGTACTAGCCATCTCTGCTTAGGGGGTCGCCTAGTAGAGTTTCTCATAGACGGTTATGTCATGGGACGGGGAATGGAATAGCTGTTGTCGCTAGGTCTGATCAGTCTAGGACTAGGATGTTTTCCTTCCTTGTGGTATAGCCTCGAGTTACAGAAGTCGACTATTGACTGTGCTAAGAACTTATGCCTGTTTGTAGACGTATTGGTCTTTCATGTTGTTTTGTATGATTCTATGAGTTTTAGAAGGTGGGAGATGCAAGCCGGCTAAGATTGATAGAGTTTTGGGATTCCCTATTGTTAACACTGATTCACACTGATTACGTGTTGATTAGGGTTTGAGTGTAATCATTGCCATGTTACATTGTAACCGCTGAGCCATTATACCAGCTTCCCTACCTCGGGTTATATTTTATTATCGGATTCACATGATAGCTTTCATATGCTAGGTTATATGTTAGTTATTTGTTTCATAACATGAAAAGCATATCCTATATGTTTAAGTTTTGTATTTCCTATATACATTGCTTTTATGTTATTCATGTTTAATTAAATTCGACATTTCGTGGCTGGGAGAACTCGGAGTTGCTCCCCACTGACTGTGGCTTCCGTGTTTATATTTAATGCGGTCGAACAGGTGGTGATGCATATTTGGGGTACATTGACGAGCTAGCGAGCGAAGTATTTACCTTGAACCTATATTCGGTTCTTAGATTGTATATTATTATACACTCTTTTATTTTCGTATTTATACGGGAGATATGTCTCCCGTCTTGTATATTTCTTTTGTATAATATTATTTCCGTTTTGTAATGACCCTTTTTATTTATGACACCTTTGTATTGTATTTTCATCTTTTATCTAGTTTAAATTATTTTTTTTCTTTCCGCAAATTTGAGGGTGTCACAATAAAAATGAACACGTTATGCCACTTTTATGTAATAAATGGTAAGTCAACATTTTGACTAACTCTACCCATAGAACTCTCGGTCGACGGATTTCAACCAAATTCATCTCCTAGTCCCGGTATAACGCTTATCCCGTTGAGTCCAACCCAATTTAGGCATGTGATCGCATCACCGTACTTACCTGAGGAAAAAAGGGTCCACGTTGTGGTTGACCTAATGAACACGGGGTACATAGGTGCTTCCATCGGTAAGGCTAAATCTCAATTTTTTTTAAGTTATGTGAGAGGACTTGTCAATTTATTTATTAATTCCTTATAAGTGAACTAAATCGGTGAATTTTGAATAATGTTGAATTGACAATCGAGAAATAAAAATGCATGTTGGCGATTTTTGCATGGGCGGAAAAAACGTAAAGCAAACAAATAATAAATCCTAGTATGGCCACCTAACTAATCTAATTAACCAGACGATTACAAAATCGGAAACCAACTCCTTGGTCCCAAGCCTCTTCATGGAACACGCTAAAAAAAGGCACGTCTTTTGTAACACCTACTTCGGGAATCTCCGTTTTCATAATAAATAATTACAAAAAGATAAAAATGAAATTCCTATTATACATTTGATCTAGAAAATAAAATTAAATTATTACAAACCGGGTATACGAGATCGCAATTAAAATTACAACCGAATCCGTATTCCCTTACATTACGAGTAATACCGATTAAAATAATCTAGGCCATACTAGGTACAACTTGCATTAAAAATTAAATAAATGACATTCCTTCATTCAACATAAACAACATAAATAAAATGCTGTAAAAATCATGCCAAAATCGCTCTTAACACTTATCATGCTCATTCTAGCTCGGTTTTATGGATTTTATCGATTTTTAACCATTATAAAATCAATACTCAACACTTAAATAGTATTTAAGCTCAAACTAATTATTTAAACTGATTTAGAACTCAAAATTAGTCCCCACTACTTTTTTTTTGTATTTAATTAGTTTAAATTGATCGTATTTGCTAAATATAGAGGTTTAATCACAACATTTATGAAATAAATCCAAAATAAAAAAATATAAACATCATACAAATTTGAAACCAAAACTTTTTTACATTCTAAAACATTTCCAGGAACTCCTAAAAATATTTGCCCAAAAATATTGAATTAATTTTATGAACAAATAGCTTTAAATTTATCGGTTTTATCAAATAAAAACCAATAAATATAGTAAAACAGGAAAACAAATTACAAAGTTTTACCAAGATTATATAAATCAGATTATAAAATGTAGCAAAAAAATTCAAGACTAGAAAAGGACGTTTCAATTTTGTGAACATAATAATCTCACTTTATCGACTTTTATCTCATAAAAATCAATAATCATGCAAAACATAATTAAAAGTTACTAAATTTTACATACAGAATTCAAGACATGCATGTGAGATCATATAAAAATTTTCTGACCAGAATCAACATGAAACACTTTTAACAAAACAAAATGCATATTAACATGATTTAAAGGTCATAAACCAAAATAAATAGAAAATAAATCCCTAAAATAACCAAAACTGACCACAACCATTTTGAGGTCAGTAGGTATCCATGCAAATAAAAACTTTTCGTGCAAGCCATTTTCAAAAAAAAAATTCGATTTTACTCAACATATCGTATAACTCGATTTTAATGCTAAAAATCAACATGCATGTAACAATTGAGCTCTGAAACCACATTAAAGTCCTAGACCTCTAATTAGACTCCTCTAATTAGTTCATTAAATTACATTAAACTTAATGGTTTAGGATCTAGTTATGATAAATGAAAATATAAAAGCAAAAATATAAAGATAAGATGAAATTTCCTTACATTGGAATTTCGGTATAAATGGACACAATGAGAAACTCTTTTCGTATTGTTCTTGAGCATAGAATTAGTGGATGATCCTCCATAAACTAACCTCCAAAGTAGAAGGTCTCCTTCTTATTGCACATAAGAATCCACCCAAATAATCTTAGCTTATTATTAGCTAGATAATAAGTAAAGATATAATACTACCAATATTGGTATATTACTACTGTAGTAATATGTAGAGAATATTAGTGTTTTTGAGAGTTGTAAAGAGAAGAGGCTTTAGAGAAAATATGAATAAGCAAGAATGAAGTTGTACAAATGAGAACAACTCTTGTTCTCTTATGTAGGCCTTTTGTCGGATGGTGCATGCCCTTGTGGCTATTATTTTGCTCATTTTTTTATTCCCATGCAAAGTGGTAGAGTGTAGGAATGCATAAGTATGATGACGACATGTAAGATATGTCATTATCAATATGTTGTAGTGTAATTTAAGAAATGAACAATCATCATTATGTTTTCCACTACAACTTCGGTCCACGTGGTGAAATCTAGTCCATTTAGATTTTTGATATTTGTCCCACAAATACTTATAATCATATGTTTAATTATCTTATATAATTAAGTGTTAATTTGATAATATAACAATTATATGACTCAAATTAATAAATAATATATACTTAACTTTTAAGTGATATTTTACCATTATATCAATATATAATGGGTCCCACAATGCCCAGTTAATTTATTTTACAACTCCTTGTAAATATAATAAACTAATTACCTCTACCTCAAAATATTTGCATAACCTCAACGAATTTAATGAATTAAAAATTAATCACTAAATTAAATCTTATTTAATCGTATTAAAACAAGACAAAAATCTATTCAGTCAGTTATCGTATAATTGACTAATAACCTTAAACGGAAAGAGTTTCTAACTCAATTTCCAATAAATAACTCTCGTAACTAAGCATATATCAAATATATACGTAAGGGACTAAATTAAACTGTATCGTATACAAATAATTAGTTTTCTATTTGGGTCTCATCCTATAGGTGTGACCGAAAGGGATCAGTTGATCACCGCCGTCAAACGACAATAACGTCTAACTCTAGTCAGCTGAGCGTTATCCATTTACGTTAATCAACTGACGTGGAGTATAAAAATATACTAATCATGCCACATATATTCCAAATGAGTTTCATTATATATATGCACTATTGTGGAGGACACTTACTCCAACAATCTCCCACTTGTCCGATACAAGTTGGGCATGTAGTCATACTATTGTGGAGAACTCTTACTCCAACAATATTTTACTTCTCTCAACAAGTTGTGTGTTACCGATTCTCTTGTCTCTTTCGCGTCACATCCCCCCACTCATCACAAGGTGTCTTTCAGGTCGCACTTGTGATTTAATATTTATATATCGAGTGCTTTTGTTAATCTAGAGAGTAACTGTCTGACCGAAAATTCTACTAGAGATCTCTTCCGAGCGTGGCCCCGCATTTCCAGTCACTACTCCTCAAGTGGCTCGAAGATGTTAATACCCAACGTGGGTGGACAATTCCTGTTGACCCATCTTACACTGTATAATGCAGATCACCATGACCCAGAAGATGCCCATCGGCCTCCTTTCACGGCACGACCTAGGACAAAAACCAAATCCAATCGGAAACTACACCGATTCAGGTAAATCGGCCTCCTTCAATAACTGTTTTGATGAGGGACTCTATTATGGTCACTGCCCGACAGAGTGTTTCCACAGTCTGTCTATGTAAACGATCAGTCATCTCCATGACCCCATGGTGCAGAACCAACTATCGATTGACTTACAATCTAGTCACTTCGACACGTCACCTCAAATGAGTGACTAGGGACAAAACACTAAGTTCATCATGTTCACTTGAATGGTGTTCAACTTTTCTTTCAACCAATTCGGATAAACAAAGTATTAAAATTTAGTCAAACTAAATAAAGGAGTTTTTAATGAAACTCTAACAATGAATGCGATTATCAAATATATATGGAAAAATTGATACGCTAACAATAATTTCATATCCCTTAATCTCCAGCAATTCGGGTACATGTTTCAATCCCTATTGAAATGACATGACTATCATGTTTAGCCTGGAAAAGGCATGGCTAATGGATTAGCAATACTTGCATCTTACCCGTCTTTCTGATTGCTATTTCCCTTTATCTACGTAATATCATATTACATAAACCTTTCTGAGTACGTGTGTAGGTTTGAATCTAGACCTAGGCCCCTTAGCCTAAAGGTAAGTCCCACTGTTTTACCAGTATAATAGGATAGGATATACAACTATAGGAACTACTCCTAGTCCCTCCAATACTGTCGAATCCAAGCTACTTTCATATGCATCATCAAATGATGCAATGTACTCCATTTCCGTTGTGAAATCTGCAATGATAAACTGCCTGGAACACTTCTAGCGGATACATGACATTTGTATTTGGAAATGTCACTCAAACTCGGAACCTTTCGAATAGTCCTTTCTGCTTGGTACTCTTCCAACAAATAAATCTTCTATAAAACACAGCCATTTCGTGATTTCAAATCACCTTGATCAGTTTGGAAACTGAAGTCCGTGTAACCCCTTACACGCAACTCACTTTAAACTCCAAACACATGGAACATATCTTTAGTCCTTCTCAAGTACTTAAGGATGTTCTTTATGGCTATCAAGTGACTCTCACTTGGATTTGATTGCAAACGACTTGTCATGCTCAAAGCATGCAAAATGTCGGATTGATCATACATCATAGCGTATATAATTGATCCAAACTGTGACAACCCTCGCGAATGCGGAAATAAAACATACAAGCATGTGAATTATATAGCGGAAATATGAAGTTTTTAAAACTTTTATACATTCAAGAAGAAGTATACGAGGAGTGTCAAATATTACAAACTGAAGTATGAAATACAACACAAAGACAAAGTCTCTCAAAATGTTATAAATGTCAAAGTGTTAGCAACTAGCTAAAATAACGTCTAGAGGTGAATCTTCCAGGAACAACGCCCGCTAGTTCACACCCGAACCCAAAAATACCAAGCAAAATGCTATCCAATCAAGCAACATGTTCATCCATGAAAAACATGAACGCCACAGTCAGTGGGGAGTAACTCCGGGTTCTCCCAGCCATATCACATTAAACGTACATAAAAGGAAATACAAAAGTAGAAGCATGCATATATAGATATACATGTGAAGTACGAGAAGGATAAATAGGCAATTCAATATATAAAGATAAGAGCATATAAAGTACAAATCCGTAACCATCATATTATAGAAAGACTCGGGGATGACACTCTTAGGCAACCGAATACGCTCACTAGGGCTTACATCTCACCGTTAGCGGTATAAGTTTGATAAGAGTGAGACTCGACAAACAAACCATGCCAAGTCATTCAATGATCAATCATATAATCATTCATCCAAACACAACGACACAATGACGACATCTCTCACGGTAAATGAAACGCACTAGCATCATGTACATGGTAAGTATGATTAACAGGCATCCACGGAATAAGACGTTTCCCTGAACTCATACACGATGCTACATTTCGTATATGTAAACTAATTTCCTCCCGGTAGGACGACGATAATAATACGGTCCTAGTCTAAACCTGGCCAGACTCTCGGGATAAGACGTTTCTCGATTCGACATGTGGTAAGACGTTCCACATCCAAGACTCGGTCAATCATAGACGCCGAGTACCCCAAATTCGGTAGATCAATTCACGAAAGAGGCGGAAAAGAGCACAAGCCTCATAACAAGCGGTACGCTACATGCAAATAACACCACCTCGCAAGTACACAACATTTGACTGCCGGGTCGATCAACGCATAGCGTTCAACTCCCAACAACGTCGTCGTATGCCCACTAACACATGCAATTAAGCAGTAGGATACATCCCGTTCCGACATTCCATCCTTACGAACGTGGAGGTAGCCAAGGGAATGAGAGTACAAAGCACATAACAAAATAGTGCTCAAACCGTAACATTTGTAAAAAACGATCCAAGTGGGACATAGCAAAAACCGTACAAAAATGTGATACAAGCGAAGGAAATTGCATATATCCAAAACATGAATATTATAAGTCACTACGTAAAATTATACGATAAACGAATCATGAGAACTAATATGAATTACGAGTTTTAGAGATTTTATAAGAAAAATACAGCCGTGTTCCAGGCCGGTGTGGAGGGAGGCGGCCGGTACCCCGGCTCGGAGCACAACTACACACAAAACACAAGTTTGGAAACTAACTAAATCAAGGGTCCACTTCAAACAGTCATAACTAGAGTTGTAGATATGGGAATGAAGAAATTCCAAGTCGAGCTGATAGCGTATCCTCTTACGGTTCCAACGAATGGTCACAAGTCCAAAACAAGCAAGTAACGAAGGAGATATGATCATTCTACGAAAAAGGGTCAATGCAGTGAAACTGCACGAGTCCACCCGAGAACAACAACACCATTTCTATCATTTCCAATTTTCATAATTCACTTCTATCAACTATCAACAATCACTATTCATCATCAAAAATCATCAAATAACAACAATCATCACCCATAACATAATTCCTAAACTTACTAATCGTAATCCAATACGAATTCTAGCATATAAAGCATGTAAAACACGTAAATGATACCGAGTAACCCTTCACCGTTACCTTTACGCGTCTTTAATCGATTACTAAGCTTTCCTAGTAGTCTCCACCTACAATTAGGTAATAAAAGATGAATTTATTTCACCTTGAGAAAGACGGATAATTTAAAAAGCGAGAAAGACGGTAATTTTATTACCAATACGGATAGAGGAAGCTAAGAGGGGAAGAATGAGACGAACTTAC
>JAIUZE010012723.1:0-74931 GCA_022085475.1 Heliosperma pusillum | reverse complement strand
GGTTAGCCCACACATTCTCGATATGATCGAGAATCTCGAAAAAATGGAGGCACTTGATTGCAAAATCAAAGAGAGCGTGGTCATTGACCGCATGCTTCATTCACTTCATGATGGTTTTGCCCAATTCAGGGCAAATTACTATATGAATGATTTGAAGAGAAATCCTCATCAGCTACACTCACTTCTCATACAGACTGAGACGGATCTGAAATTGAGTGGGAGCCTGAAGCAGGACGTTCTCATGATTGCAAACAAGGGTAAGGGTAAGGGCAAGGCTCAGGCCGACCTAGCTGTAGGGAAGCCGAAGTTCAAGAAGCCAGGAAAGGGCAAGAGTGGGCCTGGTGAGACTAGCAGTAGCTCACAAGGCAAGACAAAGAGAAAAGAAAACATGGAGTGCCACCATTGCCACAAGACTGGGCATTGGAGGCGGAACTGTCCCGTGTATGCTGAAGACGTAAAAGCAGGCCGCGTCACTCCTGTGGGTATGTCTTCTTTTATTCATATGATTGAGATTAACCATGCAAGTTTCGGAACTTGGGTACTTGATACTGGTTGTGGTTCTCATCTGTGTAATCATTTGCAGGGCCTAAGAAACATCAAAACTCTTGAAAAGGGTGATGTGGACCTGCGAGTGGGGAATGGAGCAAGAGTAGCTCCCGTTTCAGTGGGAACATATGTAATCCAACTCCCGAGTGGATTTGAGTTATTTTTAAATAACTGTTACTATGTACCCAGTTTATCTAAAAACATTATTTCTGTTTCCGTTCTCGATAAAAACGGTTTTTCATTTGTAATAAAGGATAATAGCTGTATTTTCTCCTTTAACGAAATGATTTATGGTAAAGCAGTTTCCATGAATGGGATTTATGTTTTAGATCAAACCACAGATAAATTGCATGTGAGTAATAAAAAGGTAAAGATTGGTGACAAAGATCAAACCTATTTATGGCATTGCCGTATGGGACACATAAATGAAAAACGCGTGAAGAAGCTCATTGACAATGGCACTATCTCCCCATTTGACTATGCATCATTTGGCACGTGTGAATCATGTCTCATAGGCAAAATGACTCGAATTTCCTTTAAAGGTGTTGGAATGCGCGCTGCTGACTTATTAGGACTCATACATACTCATGTGTGTGGACCTATGTCAATCAACGCTACAGATTGCTATAGATATTTTATCACTTTCACGGACGATTTGAGTAGATATGGATATGTCTACTTAATGAAGCACAAAAGTGAGTCCTTTGATAAGTTCAAGGAATACCAGAATAAGGTTGAAAACCAGCTGGGTAGAAAGATTAAAGCACTACGTTCAGATCGTGGTGGCGAATATCTTTTCGAATGAGTTTGATCAACACCTTAAAAACTGTGGTGTAGTACTACAGTTAACTCTACCTGGAACACCTCAATTAAATGGTGTGTCCGAACGGAGAAATCGAACATTACTTGATATGGTTCGATCCATGATGAGTCACACGGTAGTGCCTGATTCATTGTGGGGCTCTGCTCTTTTGTCAGCTGCTCTTATACTTAACCGAAGTCCGTCTAAAGCTGTTGACAAGACTCCATTTGAAATGTGGAAGGGAACAGTCCCTAACTTGTCCTTTATTCGGGTTTGGGGTTGCGAGGCTTATGTCAAGTGGAGACACGAGGATAAGCTCGACCTGCGATCGGTCAAGACATACTTTATTGGTTATCCAAAAGGAATGTTTATTCATTACTTTTATTCGCCAACCGAATAACGTGTTTTTGTTGCGGCTAGTGCGAAGTTTCTAGAGAAAGAATTTCTCGAGAACAAGACGAGTGATAGAACCTTCGATCTGTCGGAGATTCAAGAACCAACAACCGAGCAACCGATGGAGGAAGATGTTCCTTCATCTTTTGCTGCGGTTAATATTCCTGAGGAACCTAGAAGGTCGGGTAGAGTCTCCATACCTCTAGACAGATACATTGGTATGGTCGAGGAGAACGATAGAGACGATGTTTTGCTCCTAGAGAGTAACGAACCCGCTACCTATAAAGGAGCCATGACCTGTTCCGACTTAAAGCTATGGCTTGAGGCCATGCAATCCGAGATGGACTCTATGTATGAGAATGACGTATGAGATCTGGTTGATTTGCCTGATAAGGTTCGGCCTCTTCAGTGCAAATGGCTTTACAAGATAAAGCATTCCGTAGGGGGACAACCAGACACCTATAAGGCACGACTAGAGGCAAAAGGTTTCACTCAAGTGCAAGGATTGTACTACGATGAAATTTTTGCTCCCGTAGTCATGCTGCGTTCCATTCGGATAATCTTAGCGATTGCCGCTTTTCATGACTATGAAATTTGGCAGATGGACTTGAAAACCACCTTCTTAAACGGTTATTTGGAGGAGGAGTTGTACATGGTACAAACCGAAGGTTTCATTGACCCTAAAAATCCTAAGAGAGTGTGCAAGCTTAAGCGTTCCAGTTATGGACTTAAGCAAGCTTCTCGGAGTTGGAATCATCGTTTCGACCAAGTCATAAAAGCAAATGGTTTCACTCGATCGGTTGAGAAACCATGCTTATATGTCAAGTCGAGTGGGAGTAAAATTGTTTTCTTGATATTGTATGTCGATGACATACTCTTGATAGGGAATGATATTCCTCTCTTATCTTCGGTTAAGGTATGGTTAAAGAACCATTTCCAGATGAAAGATCTGGGCGAGGAACAGCGCATATTGGGAATCCGTATCTACAGAGACAGATCACGACGGATGTTATCACTCAGTCAGGAGTCTTATATAGATAAGATTCTTGAAAGGTTCAGCATGACCAACTCCAAGAAGGGGTATCTTCCAATGACGTCTGGGATGCATTTGAGTAAAGCTCAGGCACCCAAGACATCTGAAGAGGTCAAGCGCATGAGTCGAATTCCTTATGCATCAGCTATAGGATCGATCATGTATGCCATGATATGCACACGTCCAGACGTGGCATATGCTTTGAGTATGACCAGTCAGTACCAAGCCAATCCAGGTGAAACACACTGGATGGCTGTTAAAAATATCCTTAAGTACCTACGGAGGACTAAGGATTGGGTATTGACTTATGGAGGAGAGACTGAGCTTTGCGCAACCGGTTACGCAGATGCTAGCTTCCAAACGGATCGAGATGACTCGAAATCTCAGTCTGGATTCGTATTTACTCTTAATGGCGCTGCGGTTAGCTGGAAAAGCTCCAAGCAGAGTGTTATAGCAGATTCTACGACTGAGTCCGAGTACTATGCCGCTTAAGAGGCTGCAAAGAAAGCTATATGGATGCGTCAATTCTTACAAGGACTTGCCATAGTTCCTAGTTCGAGTGACCCGATCACCATCTATTTTGATAATAGAGGTGCCATCTTCCAGGCTAAGGAGCCTAAGTTTAGGAACAAATCTAGACATGTACTTCGGAAGGCTCACATGATCAGAGATTACGTGGAGCAAAAGGAGATAGTGATAGACCAGATTGCTACGGATGATAACATAGCAGATCCTCTCACTAAACCGTTAAGACATGATAAGCATGTAGGGCACGTTACTTCCATGGGAATTAAACGTGTTCCTGAGTTGTATTAGCTGTTTGTATGAATTAGATACATCTTTTTCATATACTAATAATAACTTCATCTTAGTGTTTTCATAATTTGTTTTTCATGTGGATTGTATGGACAACATTGAACACCACAAAGTGAACTGAATAACATTATATGTGTTTTGGTCTGTAATCGCCTACATGAGCTGATAACTCTGGCTATTATATTATTAAGTCGATTGATGGTGGGTTCAACGAGCCATAAGTCAAACTGTTGACTGATCGATCACAAATACGAGTTATAAGGATACCTCGTAGGACATTGTAATTCGTGACGACGTTATGGAGTCATAAATGTTTAACAACATTCGGTGCCAGGTCGTGGCTTGGACGTCCATAGTGTTCCTAGAGTCGATTCTTTTGACTATCGACTGTCTCTTGAGATTAAGGCAGTTTTTGGGTGACTTTGGTTTCTTTCTCACGGTCGACCGTAACAGGAGGCCAAGCAGATTTTTACTGGGTTATTTCATACTGTGCTTACATCTGCAGGATTCGAGTTGAGGAAAATATCCAACCCTTTATCAGGTTTTGTTATTTCTCAGGGCCACTCGAGGAGTAGTAACTGAAATGCATGGTCATGCTCGAATAATGATTCGTTTATCAGTTGAGTTACTCTCTAGTCGGGAAAACCACTCTTGATACATGATCACTTGTAAAATACGACCTTTGTGAATGCGGACTTTGCAAATTGTTTTACATTGAGTGGGAGAAATTTAAGGATATGAGAATCGGTTATCGCACATACACTTGTAAGGACAAGTGGGAGATTGTTGGAGCTAGTGTCCTCCCCAGTTAGTGTGATAACAGCTAAGGTTCACAGGGTATACTTTGTATTATAATCAGTTGATTAACGTTTATCGATAACGGTTGGCTTGCTAGATAAGTTTGACGTTATTGTCATACAGATGGCGGTGATCAACTGATCCCTAAAAGTCACACCTAAAGAATGTGTTTGAGAGATGTGATTATTTGAGAAAATAATCATATTGATGCCTTATTAAATGACTAAAAGGTTAGTCGATGTATTTGACTAAAAGGTTAGTCAAATGTGATGATGATACGATTATTTAATAACGATTAAATAATGTTAGCTGGTAATTAAATATAAAATGTTATATTTAATCAATGTATATAATGTTGGTCTAAACTAAATGTAAACTGTTATATTTAAGTTGGCGAATATGTATTAAACGATATTATTATAGTGTATTGGTCCGGCATTACTCGGTTTATGTGACGGTCCATTACTAGTAATAATTAGAATATATATTACATTATGTACATATAAAATTATATGCTAATTACCTAATAGAGGTTAAGATAAATAAGGAAACTAGGGTTTTTGGTTTTTTGGATTCTTTCCTCTTGAATTCTCACGGCTCAAGTGAGATAAAAAGAAAAAAAAAATCATACCCTAGACTACTCTAATTCTCACGGCACACACAAGTGAAAAAGAGGAGGAAAAATTCTGATTTGGAACTCTCTTATTCATCTCCATATTCATCATCAATATACACACAAAATTAGAAGTAATTTTTGGGTATTCGTTCTAGCACGACGAAGGCATTTCTTGAACCATCTTGGGTGCAACGATTAGGAGAATACCTACTTTGGTATTTGTTCTTAGGCCTTTTTCTAGGACCGAAGGTTCTTTCTTAATCTCTTGTTTATATTATGCAATTTCATTTATGACTAGAAATTCATATAGTTATAATTTCATTATAATCCGAAAAATTTAAAGGGAAGTATACCGATATTTCCCATAGAGTTTAATTGTCTATTCTCGCTATTCAATGAAAGTGTTAGACTTAAGAAAATTAAAAACATTAGCACCCGGGTGACCAAGACGAGAATCCCAGACATTGGGTGAAATAGAAATAAGGTGCGGGCTGGACTTGAACGAATCTGGGCTGGACTCGGACGGATTTTGAGTAAACTCGAATGACACGGTGTACAAATCACCTTCACTATTGCTCTTCAGAATATAATCCCCGTTCGCTAAATCCTTAACAGAAAAACCCGAAGGATCAAATTTGACGGAATCATTATTGTATTTAGTGCATTATCAAACAAAGATGAAGTTTTTAACGATTTTAGGCGTGTATAGTACGTTGCGAAGGTGAAGTGTTCTATTTGGGTTAGCTAAGATATATTGGCAAAAATAAATAACGAAAACGCGAGCACCATTAGCGACTTAAATAGAGTGAATTGTACTAGATTTGAGAAGGCAATAAAGTATACATGGGTTCGTGCGAAGATGAGAGGAGGTGCCAATATCCATGTAAAACAAACCCCATAGGGCTACGTTTGGAGCGCATGGAAAGCCTGGGCGAGGTCAGTTTGATGCAGAGATTCATAAGAGGCTATGTGATCCTGGCCATAGGAGGAATCAGAGGAACGATTTCCACCACGAGCAGAAGCAAAACGAGGAGCTGAGGCAGGGGCAGGCCATGGAGCAGTCCACCCTCATAAGTTGGCTTAGGGAACGGTGGCGGCATCCAGGAAGCACACCACAAGGGCATAGACCCCAAGGTGAAGTGGAGGAGGCAAGAACAGTGGAGGGAGTGATTTAAGGTTGTTTTCGAGAACCGTCATTATTATTACCACTATTGTTGCAATTATTGTTGCGAGGGGGTTTAAGGGTCTAGATCCATTCACACGATTCAGAGGTGGGGACAGCATGTTCAAGCAGGGCCGTGGCATCCTCATGGTTGGGCTGTCGTTAAGTTTTGAGTTCAATCATTGATGTAAAACTGAACAATTCAACGGACTGTTTATTTTGTTTTCTGTCTTTATGTTCCAGCGGAGCTAACTGTATTTTTTGGGTTTTTGTAAGTGTTGGAACAAAAATAATAAAAGATATGAACTAGCTAAGACAATCTCACAAGATCACTCCACTATAACCTGAATTAATCAAGTGATCTCGCAAGACAACTTGATTAACTCGTGTATGATCTCTCAACCTCGCAAGATTTCAAGAACACACGAATTCAACCTCGCAAGGATGAACGGTATTATTTCCCTCTCGCAAGAAGTAAATAATAGAACTTAAAGCTCGCAAGCTAATAAGAACAAACAAGTAATAACTTGAATTCAATTCTCAATTGTGTATTAAAATTGATTACAAAGCTTAGTATTTATACTACTACTACTTACCTTAAACTAACTAGAAATAATAAGGAAATAACATCATAATTACCTCATTCCAGATTAGGAAATAAGATTACCACCTTTATTCAAACTAAGAAAATAATAACAAATCTCTATTTAGGAAAGTACTAATTTCATCCATCTTTTCCACCTTGTGATCAAATCCTTGCATTCTTGAATGTCCGTCCATATGTGCCACCCGCGTAAGATTTGCACAGCTCGACTTAAAACAACCATATCTCATTCGTTACTTATCCAAATAAGCGTGTGACTACTTGTTGGAAAGCTAACATCATGTACTTTCATCTCCAAGTAAAATCACGTCAAAATTAGCTATATATTCTTAGATATTTAGCTCTAAAGTCAAGGGAAGGAATTTGAAATGTCAAGAATAATAAGGGCTTCCTATGCTCCAGCATCATTCTCTCTTTCTTTAAAAAAATTTGACCTCAAATTTTGAATACGTTTGAAGCCTCCCGGGTCAAAAACAAAACAGACGAACTCAACCATGATAGTTGTCATTATCCCATGTAGAATTCCTTCAAACTCCCTCAAAATAACAATCGCCATGTAGCTCTTCTGGTTTTTGAACCATCCTCTCTTGTACCTTTCATCCCACTTCCCTTCTTGCTCAAGTATAATAGAATCAAACCAATACTTGTTTGGAATAACAATATCATCATGAGGATCCAAAAGCATCATATTCAAGAAGAAGTGATTTTGATGGTTTTCACCATAAGGTTCTTTGTATTGAAATATCGAACAAGTATTATCGAGCACAAATTCCTTAACTAATATTGGCTGTAGATTTGGATCAACTCGATTTGCAATATCAAAACCCACATTATCACTCTCTTTCATGCCGGTTTCATCTTCAAACAAATATGGA
The DNA here is from genome assembly GCA_022085475.1 of Heliosperma pusillum. Classification (NCBI taxonomy): domain Eukaryota; kingdom Viridiplantae; phylum Streptophyta; class Magnoliopsida; order Caryophyllales; family Caryophyllaceae; genus Heliosperma; species Heliosperma pusillum. Next base: position 67,286 of record JAIUZE010012723.1, on the reverse strand, counting down.
TTTTTTTTGTCATCCATCACTAGTTCTTCAACCAAGTTTTCTTCAACTTTGTCTTTTGCATGCTTATCTTCTTCATGAACAACATCGAAAGACATAATCTCACCTTCTTCAACCGGACTATCTTGAAGATGTAAGTTGTGAACCACCACTTCTTGTTCTTCATCATCACTCAAGGGTTCAACATCATAGACCTCTCTTTCTTCTTCGTTGCTTTTCTCTTTTGCTTCATTACTCTCATTTGAATAGACTTCTGTACTGTTTGGTAAAACAAAGTAAGGCGTTATCTTACCCAATTCTTGTATTGTAAGTGCTCTCTTTTGTGGGCATTCGTTTGCAGTATGTCCATAACATTTGCACTTGAAACACCTTATTGTGATTGCTTTCCCTTTATCCTTACGATCCTCTTTTTGTGATTCGCTTGGATTTATGGTGGGTTTGGTATCATTGTACACAAAATATGATTGTCTATCCCATTCATGATATCTAAAGGTCTTCCTTGCTTTATCACGTTTCTCAAACTTCAAAGCTAATCGATAAACATCATCAAATCTATCATAGATTTGAATTCCGACCCTATTAGCAAGTGAAGGTGTGAGTCCCTTGATGAATCTTGCAACTCTAAGCTCTTCCTTCTCTTCAAGATCACAAAGCATCGTCACCCTTTCGAATTGTTTAATATATTCAGCAACGGAAAGATTTTCTTGTGATAAAGATTGTAGCTTTAGATAGTTCTCTTGGACATAATCTTTTGGCAAAAATATCTTCATTAGGTGCTTCTTTAATTTCTTCCAAGTGTCGATCTTACTTTTCTTATCTCTCTTTCGTTGTTTTTTCAAGTTTTCATACCATAATGAGGCATATTTAGTAAGCTTAAGAATAGCTACCTTGAATTGTTTATGCTCGTCATACTCTTTGTATTCAAAAACTCGTTCCGTTTGCCGAATCCAATCCATAAATTTCTCCGGATTTAAATCGCCTTTGAAATAAGTTATCTCAAGTTTTAGACCTCGATCATCATCGTTTCTAATTTCCCTCTTACTCTTGGAAACCACACTTTCCTTTTCCGAGTATGAACTTTCACCAAACCTAATTCTACTCGGCATCATACCATTAACTCGTGTATGATCTCTCAACCTCGCAAGATATCAAGAACACACGAATTCAACCTCGCAAGGATGAACAGTATTATTTCCTTCTCGCAAGAATTAAATAATAGAACTTAAAGCTCGCAAGTTAATAAGAACAAACAAGTAATAACTTGAATTCAATTCTCAATTGTGTATTAGAACTGATTACAAAGCTTAGTATTTATACTACTACTACTTACTTTATACTAACTAGAAATAATAAGGAAATAACATGATAATTACCTCATTCCAGATTAGGAAATAAGATTACTACCTTTATTCAAACTAGGAAAATAATAACAAATCTCTATTCAGGAAAGTACTAATTTCATCCATCTTTTCCACCTTGTGATCAAATCCTTGCATTCTTGAATGTCCGTCCATATGTGCCACCCGCGTAAGATTTGCACAGCTCGACTTAAAACGACCATATCTCATTCGTTACTTATCCAAATAAAGCGTGTGACCACTTGTTGGAAAGCTAACATCATGTACTTTCATCTCCAAGTAAAATCATGTCAAAATTAGCTATATATTCTGAGATATTTAGATCTAAGGTCAAGGGAACGAATTTGAAATGTCAAGAATAATAAGGGCTTCCTTTGTTTGTTCTACCAGGTATGCTCCTGCATTAATCATGCTCTGGACTGTCTCGAAATTCTGGAGTGTTTGATTGATATAGGCAGCAACCGTGTCACATTATTTTGGCACGCCACGTACTAACTGAAGTATCATTCCTTGGCCATTGATTGTAGCAATGACTTCCTTCCATTGACCAAACAACTCGCGAAGGCTCTAACAATAGGCGTCCAATGGTAGTTGTTCGTGTTTTAGGCTTTTAAATTCATGCTCGAGCCTAGCGGCGTGGGCTACGTTATTTGTTGAGAATTTTTTTTTTGACACGGTTCCAATCCACTTCGATCGGGGAGTCAGCTTCAAAAAAGAAGAGGTAACAATTCATCTAACAAAGTGATTCCATAGATCCATTGTAGATATGGGCATCGATATCATACCACACGTCATATGATGGGTTGGTTTTGGGAGGATGTGACGTGCCGCAATACGGTAGAAGACCATGCATCCTCGCGCATGGAGAGTGAAAAGATTCACCCATAAGGCATAGGTCACTTTGATTCCGTCTATTACTCGTACCTTGTTTTGAATGTTGGTAACTGTATAGACGGGAAGAAAGGATTTAGTTGGTGGTTTGTCGTCGTCACCCATCTCAGCGTGAGGCTAGGGAAAGGACGAGGAACATGAATGTAATACTCCGTATTCTAGTGCATTGGTACTCGGTCAAGTACCACGTACTTGACCGAGTAGTTAAGTATGTCGCTTAGGTGGCACTCGGTCGAGTAAGGGAGGTACTCGACCGAGTGCAGTGTACTCGCCCGAGTGTCTTGTGCACTCGACCGATTTCACCGGTCTGACGGAGTTTTAGAATTGTTTTGGATTAAGATGATTAAGGCCCTCTTCTCTCCAGCTTAATTTCAGCTCATTTCAGTTCAGTTCAGCTCTATTCAGTTCAGCTCAGCTCAGTTCAGTTCAGTTTAGCTCCATTCAGTTCAGTTCAGTTCAGTTCAGTTCAGCTCAGCTTCATTCAGTTCAGTTCCGCTCCACTAAATGCAGCTCACTTTGGTTCTACTCATCTTAAACTTAATTTTTTTATTAATATTAATATTAATAGTAGTTATTATTATTATTTTATTACTATTATTATTATTATTATTATTATTATTATTAATTAATTAATACTCCATCCATCTCATAATTATGTCTCGTTATAACTTTCACCATAAATAAGTTTTAAAATATAAAAACTTAGACGTTATAACAAAAAACATTTACATTCATCATAAAAAAAAATTGGAAACATATTTGTTAAATGAAAATAAAAAATTGAATATAAATGAAGAGAAATTAAGTCAAAGTGTCGTCTCGAAAACTATGTAATACAAAATACGAAAATTATTATGAACTGGAGGGGAATATTCTATCAATAGCAACTATTATCAATATTATTAATATTACTATTATTATTATTTATTATAATAATAATAATTACTATTATTATAACTATTATTATTATTATTATTATTATTATTATTATTATTATTATTATTATTATTATTACAAGCTCAAAGCACAATTTAAAAGAATACTACTACTACTACTACTACTACTACTACTACCACCACCACCACTACGACCACCACCACAACCACCACCACCACTACCACCACCACCACTACTACCACCACTACCACCACCATCACTACCACCACCACTACTACTACCACCACCACGACTACCACCACCACCACTATTACCACTACGACCAGCACCACTACCACTACCACTACTACTACCACCACCACCACTACCACTACCACTACCACTACCACTACTACCACTACTACCACTACTACTACTACTACTACTACTAGTATTATTGTTATTACTACTATTAGCGCTGAGCAAAAATATACGATACTGTTTTAATATACGGATACGATACTGTATACGGTTTTAATTACAAGGATTTTCGGGTACAAGATACGAATTTCCGGGTATACGATACGGTTTTTAAAAAAACCGTGCCGGGTCCGGGTCGGGGAAAATGAAAACCGGGTATACGGTTTTGACCCGGTTTAATTAAAAATGAACAAAAAGAAAGTTGTATGTAAAAATTTGTTTTCTATTCTGACTATATGGGTGAAATTTTGAGCACCAATCATTTTATGTGAAAATTGTAATATACGCAACACACTTTATTAGTGACAATTTTCTGTGTGAAATTTTGCAAATTTGTATTTTGCTATTTTACCTACTGATTTTACAAGTAATTGTGTTTTGTAATAATGATCCTAGTGGATTATATAAGCATCTTATTTATTGGTCGTTACCAATGTTGTGGACTCGAATTCCAGGTTTGAGCAGTATCAATTAAACCGGATCCGGGTATACGGTTTTCGGGTACCCGATTTAACAGGGTATACGAAAACCGGGTAACCGGTTAAACCGGGTCGGATCCGGGTTCTAATTTTTGGCCTTCTAAAAACCGGGTACCCGATAAGGTTATTAAAACCGTATCGGGTACCCGATTTTGCTCACCCCTAATTACTATTATTATTATTATCACTAATTATTTTTGTTATTATAATGAATGTTATGACTATCAAAATCAATCATTTTAATATTAATACTACTATTATTATGATAATAACTAATAATATTTATTATTATTATTATTATTATTATTTTTTCAGCTCAGTCCAGCTCCAATAAGCTTATTTCAGTTCAGCTTTATTCAGTTCAGTTCAGCTTAGTTCAGTTCAGTTCAGCTCTATTAAGTTCAGTTCAGTTCAGTTCAGCTCTAAGAAGTAAAAAAGAACAGGGCCTTAGTATTATAAATATGTTTAGTCAGTTTCTTAAAACATTTTATTAACCCTAAAAATCTCCCTAATCACTCTTAACCCTCTTAAACCATTGCCGAGCTTGGAGATCGTCTCATTTATAGTCCATTTTCGTTTATGCGTAGATCTATCATAAGTCTCTAATCTATAATCAGATTGTTGTGTCTTCTAGGTAGAATTTTTAGAACCCTAATATGAATTAGGATTGGGAATTAGGATTTTGTAATTGATTCTTGATCCTAGATTATTTGTATGGTTGTGTAGGAGGATATTTCGTAGAGGATCGATTCTAGGCTTTGGGTGATCGTTGTTGCAGAATTGCTTTTGAGGTAGGGTTTTCTACTAAGTATATTTATATGTTGATTGATTTTGGTTGTTGTTGATGATGATTTTTGATGATAGCTATGATGATGATGATTATTATTGTGATTGTAAATTTTGAATTGGTTCTATATTGGTGGTATATTGCAGGAGACGGTTTCACACCTCGAGTTTGCCTCTCGTGGCTCCTGTCGCAAGGGAGATGTGCACATTAATGATCCGGGAACTCTCGTTGCGATTAAAGGGGCGTTTGATGTCCAGTGCTGCGACATGTGCAGTCTGACGCTGGCAGGGGTTACCGTTTCAGCAGGAACTCGGTTACTGGGGTTTGGAGATGATACTAGTGCCTTTGTTATAGTTGTTTGATTGTGATACTGAATTTGTTAATGTATGAATGTACTGACCCCTTCTCTGTTTTTAAAACTGCTGGGATCCATTGGGGAATGGTGAGCAGGAGTTTAGCAGGTATTCTATTGAGCATGCGTCAGAATTGGATTGGATGCCGCTGGATGATGAGTATTAGCTTCCGCCTTGTCTTAGTTATTAAAGTTTCTTTTTGAGTTGCTATGTCGATTTGGAGACTTTGTATTTGGCGTTTGGTTTGAGACGATGTTATAAGCACTTTAAACCTTGATTTTAATTAAATTTTGTTTCGTTATTGTCTATTTGTTATTAACTATTTCGGACAACCAATATTGTAGCACTCCTGTTATCTAAGGTAGACCTTGGTAAGGCTCTTTGGTAGATGGGGGTTTTAAAAAGTGGTATCAGAGCAACGATTTTGGAACCTAAAACCAATGAACCAATGAACATAGGAGTGACTAGTTAAAATGCACCCGGATAGGAGTTATTTGGTGCTACCGCAAAGATTTGGGAGACATCCTGTAATCGCATTAATTCCCTTGCAACTTCTAGTCGGTCACCACAGGGATGTGTTTCGGATTTTATACTATATTGTGTGTTGCTTGTGTATGACTTTGATGGGAATGTGTATAATAATATGATGAGAGATGATTGACATGGTGAATGGCGTGTGTGAATGTTGAGGCAGAATATTGAGATATAAGAAGAATGACATGTTTAAATTGAGTTTGTTTGTGTTGAAATTGACATGTTGAGATGATGAGAATATGAAAATGGTTGTGGAGTATGGTCTTATATGTGATATAAAGTATGTTGAAGAGTGGTAATTTGTTTGGTAACAAAAAAATTGAATTGTATGAAGTCCGATTATGGAAGGTCTATCTTTAGACCGTCATAACCTGAGTTCTTGAAAACATAATTAGGTAATTCAAAGTGCAGCTGAAATCTTGTCTTGTTACGGTTCTAAAGGCAGGTCATGAGCCAAAATCTACTTCGAAATGAGGGAGATATGATCGTTTTACGAAAATTGGTCGTTGCCGAGAAATGCGTGGTACTCGACCGAGTGCAGTAGGGCACTCGACCAAGTGAACTTGGCCCTCGACCGAATGTCGGATGTTTTACTTATGGATGGCTACTGGATTGTGTATTCAACCGAGTATAGAGTGTACTCCACGGAGTGCGTTGTACTCGACCGAGTAAAGTGTGTATTCGATCGAGTGTGTTGTAATCGATCGATTGACTTCGGTAAAGAGGGAAATTGTGAATTTGTTTTTTTAATGTACTTTTGTGCTAATTTATGTTCTTAGTTGTCCTGTATTTTGAATGTGTGAGAAGGTGTCATCTAGTTTGGATATAGTGTATCTTGGTTACTTAACGCACCGTTTTGCATATATATTGGTCTTGGTGAATGAGTTCGACGGATTATATAAGTACATAATGATCCCCATGATTGTATTGTTTTGCGAGAAATGTGCGTGGTTATACATGATCAAGATGAGTAGATCGACGAGCATTGTGAGAGAAAAAGCCAGTTTTGTGATATGTGATGAGTAATAATAATGTCGTGAGTTGAACAATATATAGAGGCTTGTATGTATATATGGTTAAATAGTAATGTAAGAATGGTAAGGTATGAAAGGAGGATTGAGAAGAGAGGTATGAAGGGTTACAAATGAGAATGTTAGGTTGACTAAGGATGTATGTGATAAGGATTGTTATAGAGGAATGTAAAGATAATTGTGCTTAGGGAGCTTAGTTTTCATGATTTGTAAGTAAAGACTTGGATATGATTATTTTGGTGAAAATCTGGATTACTACGAAACGATTGTGGCGATGAAATACATTAGAAAGTACGATATGAGGTAAACATGGTTTTTAGGTATGCTAAGAATGGATAACAACAATAGATGATGAGTATCGTTGATTATTTGGGCTTATTAGTAGCAAACGAAGGAAAATAGTGTGATACGAGAAATTATTGCGTATGATTAGAAGATTGTAGCGACGTGTTGTTGAGATTGGGATTTTGAGGTAGTAAGAAGGTAGTCGTATTATTGAAGGACTATATAGTGGGAGCGAATCTTTGGTATAATGAGTAATTGTGATTGGTGTGAATTGGAAGAGGAATTCATGGTGAATTGATTAAGAAAGGAGTCGTTGAAGCAATAGAAAAGCGTAATTGAAATGATATTTCCGAGTTCGTAAAATGATTTGTATTGGGAACTATGAGTTGGAAATGGGCAAGTTAGAAGAGGAATATTTGGAGGATCATATTTTGAGGAAAGTGTTAGAGATGTAAGGGACATAGTTTTGTAAGAAATAAGAAGTGGAGGTGGTAGTAGTTTCAAATGAGATGATAAGTGATTTTGTGATAAAAGAATATGATATATATTAGCGAATAATCATTTCTGTTGTGAAAGTTTTGGTGGAATCGTTTATGAGTTTGGAAGTACGCTAGGTAATGACTCGTGTGAGATGTATTAGTATTTGGTAGTATGTTGATAGAATGTCGTTATATAAGAAGTTGGTGGTTTGGAGTTTTGGGATAAGGTGGTTTGGAAATAAGAGATGCAAATGCGGAATTTTTAATGGATATTTAGATAGTGTTGTTGGTCTACATTGGAGTCTTCCATGAGAGTGTTGACCTAAAAAAAGGAATGAGAGCTATTAAGTCTCCAAAAAGGGAATGCGAGAGCTTATTGTGATTATATTTGATAGCTATTTCGGGATATTAGTTTTAATACCTTTTGGGTCGTTTTGCAGGGAGAGAGGCATTGATGGAGGAGGACTATTTATGGTTTGAGTTGAGGAAGTTATGCGAAGGTTATAGTATTATTGATGAATGATATAGTGGAGTGTTGATAAGTCGATATTTATATGTAATTTTACCCTCTTAATATTATATTTTTTTACGTCTTCTTTCGTATTTTAAAGCTAAACATTATAATTATCTTGTGTTTTGAGATTTTAATCTGTCTTATATTATCTTGTGCAAAATCAGACTTTTAATATGTATTTTGGTCATTTAGTTACTACCCATTAAAATTAAGTTCGGATATCGACTAAAGTCGTACTATAAATGCAGGGCGGTCATGTATCATATTTACTTGGATGAAATAGGAATTAAAGTAAGTAGGATAGCAAACACTTACTTTAACTTAATTAATTACAGAAGAAATCCAGCCCATGAATGAAACGCAGTACTGTAGATACCTCAGTTCTACACCTTCCGCCAACCACTCAGTGATGATTGGGCCGCATGTTTGGTACGCGTAACGATTTATGACAGTTCATAAGTTTATCGTCAAGTGATAGCTCAAACACTTGTGTCTACCCCTTGGTCGTCATCTACGCACTGGTACGGTCAATTTGACAGTCATTTGAGTTCATTTGGAGTCTGGATCTAAAACCGCTTTATTTTTTAGAAACCGTTTTTAAAATGCCGAGTAGGAACACTCTAGAATGCTCTGGATATTTGATTAAACCTTCAAATTCTATCTTTTTGATAAAATATATCTCGTATCTTTTAAAAAGGAGGTATAGATCTACCGCAATTCCGTAATAGAAACGTGGAAACCTTTCTTCTGCAGAAGAAGACCTCTCGGGAAATAACGCAGCAGGTGCTGAGTCCCTTTGGAGGATCGCAGCTCCTGCTGCTCCCCTTCCCCTGCCTGTTTTCTCTGTTTCATCAAACATTAAACTTTAACTTAGTTAATCTCGTTTCGTCAAACATGTAAGTCCGAGGATGTAAATCCCGTCTTTTTATTTGTATTATTTATTTTCTGTACAATTAATGTAAGATTCATGTCAGAAGTAAGTTCAAAATCGATTTAAAAAAAAACCTTTTTTTTACCAAACTTTTTCTAGCAGATGTTGAGAAGAAACGCAGTAGCAGTTGCGCCTCCTGGAAGGATCACACCGCCTGCTGCTCCTCTTTCAGAGGCTTCCCTGCTCCTGCTTTTCTTCTTCTTCGTCTGATTTCTACGATTCAAAATTGGGTCTTGGAGATTCGATTTGTTCATATCAAATATCAGGAATTCGTTATTGATATAAATTGTAGTAATTAATATGTTAAACCATTCAAAAGAATGTTAACTGCTCGCGATTCTGGCTTCACAGTCAGAATTAAACTCAACAACAGACGCAATGAGCCCTGCGCCTTTTCCAGAGCACACAGCTGTTGCTGTGCCTGTTCTGGGTTGAGTTCTGTCCCTGAACTTCTGTTCTCGCTTTGACGTAGCTTTAATTACGTAATTAAGAAACTATTAATCGTAATATCACTCCTAATCTGTGTTTTAATTTTAAAATCTTTTCCTTTTTCTTCAAATCTCCGTTTCGAATATATTTCTGACGTAGATCCCGTAATCCGTTGTAATCTTATTTAGTCATTGTAATTGTATGATCATTTTATGTTTCTCTCATATGTAATTATTTCTTAATTCCTAATTTTGACATAATTGAGTGCTAATTACATGTTCATCGACATAGTCTAATTCATATGCTAGGATTAAAACGTTGGATGTTGCATTGGATGCATATAGTCAATAACATACCAAATACGAACGATTTCCCTATTCATTAGTAGACGCCTCCATCGAGGCGGGCATGATTAGGTGTTTGATTAAAGAGCTTTCTAATACGTCCGCTCACCCGTTACTCCAGATCTCTGTAAACATCTGTGTTCATTTGCATCCAGCAGAGTTATTCTAGACATTGAATGCCATGGGTAACGTGTTTTTAGTGTTTATGTCATAACTTTATGTCTTTACGTGGCATAAAGTATTCGAACGGTTCCAATTTCCCATAATATTAGTGCCGACTCCAAAATCGCGTATTTTTACGCTTGTTCTCCCAAGCGCGCCCCTTCGTGGTCCCCCCGTGTACCACAGTTTGGCGACTCCGCTGGGGAATATAAACTTACGTATTACCCAGAGTGAAACTTGAACAAGGTTAGGGAATAGTTCGTACGAGACAGTTGTCGGTTTTCATTACTCGACCTTCTTAGGTCGTTTTATTCGGCCTTCCTAGGCCCAAACCAACCCATTTTAACCAATCGTCCTGTCTGGACTGTCCAAATTCTTATCTGGACCTAAGGATGGATTGCGATTGACGTCAACATACCGCGGTACATAGTCATGTTTGTATCAAGGGTCAAATCAAATGCATACCTATGCAATGGAAATAATGAAGATAACCAAAGTTAGAGTCTTTATTTCCTCCCTAGGTGCTGCCACTCCTCCAAACCAGCGTCGGTCACTGGCTCGCTAAAATCGCGGAGCTCCAAAATTGTCGTGAAGCCGGCCGCATCAGTGTACTCCAGCACCTCGGGATAAGCTGTGGCTCGACGCCTGCCACCTCGATCCATTCAAAGAAAACAAAAACAAGTAATGCTTACCACTATCGGCCAGTACGCCAGTCTCCGGTGAACGAACCCGTAAACGACCCTCCCTGATGGTCGACATACTTTAAAATGGTCCTGACGACAGTTCCTTGGTTCAAACCCTTTCAGCCGCCTCGCGTCGCCAGAGTCATCAGGTTGTAATCTTTGATTGATCTAGTGGCTATACTTTAACTTTTGCCTTGTCCAAGCCTTAGTCAAAGTGGGGGCTCTGTAGATACCTCAGTTCTACACCTTCCGCCAACCACCCAGTGATGATTGGGCTGGATGTTTGGTACGCGAAACGATTTATGACAGTTCGTAAGTTTATCCTCAAGTGATAGCTCAAACACTTATGTCTACCCCTTGGTCGTCATCTACGCACCGGTACGACCGTATTGACAGCCATTAGAGTTCATTTGGAGTCCGGGTCTAAAACTGCTTCATTTTCTAAAGATCGTTTTTAAAATGCCGAGTCGGAACGCTATAGAATATTCTGGATATTTTATTAAAGCTTCAAATTCTATCTTTTTGATAAAATATATCTCGTATCTTTTAAAAAATTGGTATAGATCTACCGCAATTCCGTAATAGAAACGAGGAAATCTTTCTTCTGCAGAAGGAGGCCTCTTCGAAAATAACGCAGCATGTGATGCGTCCCTTTGGAGGATCGCACCTCCTGTTGCACCACTTTCCCAGCCTGTTTTCTCCGTTTTCAGAATATTTTCGAGATAAGTTTGAGTTGTTCCAAAACTCTTCACATTTTCTACTATAAAAAGAGAGCTCCGATCTCACTTTTTAGGCACGCGAATGTTCCGCCCTTCTCTTCTTTCTTTGCATTATAGATATTGCTGTAAGCTTTCGACATCTACGTGCTTGATCAATCGACCACGTAAGCTGAGATCCTTTTGAGTACCTGTCACGTTGCATGACCGACCCATTTGACCACTACACAATCAATCAACTAATTCAGTCGATTTAAATCCTATAACGAAGGCACTTTCTACGTACATTCGAGTCGAGCAATCATTAGAAGTTAACTTAGTTAATCTCGTTTCGTCAAACATGTAAGTGCGAGGGTGTAAATCCCGTCTTTTTATTTGTATTATTTCTTTTCTGTTCAATTAATGTAAGACTCACGTATGAAGTAAGTTAAAAATCGATTTCAAAACAATACTTTTTTTACATAACCTTTTTTTAGCAGACGTCATACGTCGAGAATAAACGTAGTAGCAGGTGCGCCTCCTGGAAGAACCGCAGCGTCATCTGCGCCTCTTCTAGAGGCTGCCCTTTTCCAGCTTTTCTTCTTCTTCCTTTGATTCTTGCGATTCAAAATTGGGTCTTGGAGATTCGATTTGTTCATATCAAGTCTCTGGAATTCTTTATTGATTCAAATTATAGTAATTAATATGTTAAACCACTTATACTCTAGTTATAGGTCAATAATCAATCGTAAATATACAAAAGAATGTTAACTGCTCGCGATTCTGACTTCACTATCAGAATTCAGCTCAAGAACAGACGCAATGAGCCCCGCGCCTCTCCCAGAGCACGCAGCTGTTACTTCGCCTGTACTAGGTTGACTTCTATTCCTGAACTTCTGTTCTCGCCTTGACGTAGCTTTAATTACGTAATTAACTAACTATTAATCGTAATATCGCTCCTAATCTGTCTTTAAGTTTTCAAATCTTTTCATTTTTCTTCAAATCTCCGTTTCGAATATATTTCTGACGTAGATCCCGTAATCCCTTGTAATCTTATTTAGTCATTGTAATTGTATGATTTCGTCTTTCTCTCATATGTAATTAATTCTAAATTTCTAATTTCGACATAATTGAGTGCTAATTACATGTTCACCGACATGTTAGCATTAAAAAATTTGGATGTTGCATTGCAGGCATTTAATCGATAAAATTTCAAATACGAACGATTTCCCTAATCATTAGAAGAGGCCTCTATCGAGGCGGGCAGGATTAGGTGTTTGATTAAAGAGCTTCCTAATACGTACCCTCACCCGTTACTCGAGATCTCTGCGAACATCCGTGTTCATTGGCATCCACGAGAATCATTCTAGACATAGAATGCTAAGGGTAACGAGTTTTTAGTTTTCATGTCATCACTTTATGTCTTGACGTGGCATAAAGTATTCGAACGGATCCAATTTCCCATAAAAATTGGTGTCGACTCCAGAAATGCGTATTTTTACGCTTGTCCTCCCAAGCGCCCCCCTCCGTGGTCTCCCCCGTGTACCACAGTTTGGCGACTCCGCTGGGGAATATAAACTTACGTGTTACGCAGGGTGAAACTTGAACAAGGTAAAGAAATAGTTTGTACGAGACATTTGTCGGTTTTCATTAGTCGACTTTCTTAGTTTGTTTTATTCGGCCTTCCTTGGCCCAACCCATCCCATTTCTACCAATCGTCCTGTTTAGACGGTGCAAATTCTTATATGGACCTAAGGATGGATAACGATTGACGTCAACCATACCGCAGTACATACTCATGTTCGTATCAATGGCTTTCACTACTCGAGCAAATGGACTAGGAACCGACCTTAGTCATGTTTGGCGCGGACCTCTCCACAGACCCGGGTTTGATTGCTTGGTATGCCAACCCACCTTTTAAGCCAAAACCATTTTAAATGCACTTAGCATACCGTTATAATGCTTGTATAAATGTGTATAATCTATCCAAGATCACCATTTTGTAAATAAAGTCATGACGAACTTTTCAAAATAAAAAAAAAAATCCTTTTTTAAAACTGTAAAACATTTTCAAAGGTGCCCTAAAGTAGCGCAAAATGATTCGAAACTCTGCCCAAGTGTTAAGTCAAAATCAACTTTTCTCAACTTCGAGTCATCACCCCTACAACCACACTGCGGTTGCTTAGGACAAACATTTCAAATCTTGTCATTTTCAAAACTCATTTAGCACAGTGGCACACTCCCACTTCATAAGTGGAGTCTTTTTTAGTAAGTGTGCTAGAATGGTCGATCGTGTTTTGATTCGTCGTCGGTCTCTTACCTTAGTTTTCAAGATGTCGGGAACTAGTCAAGCAAGTGTTCATCTAGCCGAGCCAAACCCGAATGGTAATGATCTAGTCCTAGATGAGCTCATCCGTCTCCAAACAAGTCAGGACCTAGCTGATGCTCGCCTCAACCCCATTGAAGGCCGTATTGTTGCCATAGAAACTAGGCTTCCTCTTGCAGACATTCCTGATGCTAGTGTGCATGATAACATTCCACCCTTTGTGGGACAACCAGAAGTCGCTCCCCCACCAGTTCTTACCGAAGGTGAAAAGCGACTCCAATACCTGAAGGAGCAACTAATGTACCTCAAGGGGGATGACTCTACAAGGAAAACAATCGCAAATATGAAATTGTTCGCAATATTTTAGAGTTTGGTGAAGCTGTAAGTACTCAATTGCCAACAAACTTCAACATGACCGACATCCCAAAGTTCAAGGGGCATGAGAACCCTTTGAATCACATTCGTGCCTTCAAAGATTATATGTTTATCAAAGGCATTAAACCTGAGATGTTCCTAAGGATCTTTCCTTCATCTCTCGACACCATTCCTAAGCAGTGGTTCTATTCTCTGGAACATAAGAAAATTGAAACCTGGGATGATGCCGCAATCGAGTTCGCCAAACAATACGCAGACAATGCTGAAATTCAAGCCAATATGCGTACTCTTGAGGTTCTTACCCAAAATGAGAAATAAGGTTTCACTGACTTCCTAAGTAGGTGGAGTAATACTAGCACACAACTTGTTGAACATCCATGTGTAGCTACGGTTGTGGAAACGTTCGTGGAGACCCGTTTATGCAAACAACCTAAGATACCAAAACATTAAGTCTTTCAAAGACTAAACTGCGCTAGAAAGAAGAATTGAGGACGACATCTGAAAGGGGCTATTTGTCTTCACTATATTAGCATTTGTTAATAAATAGGACCATCCTGTTTGAGTTGCCAAAAACAGAAAAGAAAAAAGAGCACATGTACTTTTTATTAGTCACTTGTTCTACTTTTTACTCTTAACTAGTAGAATAGACTCAGAATACTTTAGGTCGTATCTCTTTAGTGTAGATCACTCGACCTCTTAGAATAAGCCTTAACCAGGGTGTGCATTTACCACCTTTTCCATATCTTGTGGTGTGAAAATTCCTTGATCGCCGTGTCTCTAGGTGACCTCTAGGTTTGGAGATTCCATTTTTCTACCCGATTCGTCAATTCCTATATTTTATATGACTACCAGATAAAGAAAAATTGCATACTATGCAAAATAATTTAATACCCTTACAATGGGTGCTAGAAAACTAGCCTACCCGATGGCCAAACCATTATTTTTAGTGCAATCGTGTCTAAAACTAAAAAAATAAAATAGTCCAACAACTTTAAATCAAAAGTCTCAAATATTTTCAAAACTTCACGAGACAAAAAAAAAATCAGTCAATCAATACAAATTCAAAGTGTCAAAAATCAAAAATATCTCTCCAGTCAAAAATTACGAACAAAAGAAAATCCCTCAAATAGTCATCCAAGCCACTCCTCACTAGGTGTTGCCACTCCTCCAAGCCAGCGTCGGTCACCGCCTCGCTAAAAACGCGGAGCTCCAAAATCGTCGTGAAGCCGGCCGCATCAGTGTACTCCTGCACCTCGGGATAAGCTGGGGGCTCGACGCCTGCCACTCGATCTCCTGCAAAGATCAAATTGCTCCTTAAATGATAATTTTTCTTCATTTCTCAAATCAATTCAAGAAAACAAAAACAAGCAATGCTTACCACCATCGGCCAGTACGCTAGTCTCCAGTGAACGAACCTGGAATACTCCTCGCCAGGAAGAAAGAGGGCGTCCCCCATCGCGCTAGCCAAGAGAGCCTCTCTCTCCACGTCAGAAGGCTCCCTAAACATCGACCCTGGAGGGTCGATAGGGACCGTGAAGGCGTCACGGGAGCACTGTCGAGTCAAACGCCCGCCCAGGTACCACACAGGTCCCATAGGCGCCGCCGACTCGAGCTCCTGGGACGCAGGACCTCGGCCACGAAAGCCGAAGAATCCGAGTAGTGCTTCCAAGGTCTTGTAACCCACTAAAATGAAGCAACGAAGGGGTCATTCCTATGATCATTTCCAAATAAAAGACAGAAAAGAAAGAATCAGAGGTATTTATGTGCTACAACTGCAGGGCATTCACGCCCCTCCGACAAACATCATAGGAAGAACGCTGGCTTTTCCTATGACATACCACCTAGTCCCTCACGATTGGGTACTCTCTTGGCTCCGGCTCTGTCCTCTTGGGCGCGATGCCCGGAAAGTAGGAGTACACCCACGCCTGCAAAAATGAAATATTGATCTTTCAATAACGACAATATGAAATATTGATCTTTCAATCAATGCAAAATGATTTATTGATCCTTCAATGAATGCAAAAGGAAGGTTCATACCTCCAACAAAAGCCAGGAGTAACTCAGTCCTAGTGACCTAGGCTACTCAAGTCAGACAGAAAGGGAAGAAGCTTCGTCGACAGCCTCTCCCCCTTATCTCCGAAATAAATCGAAGAGAAGAACCACCACAACCAAAGGCGAGCCCTCTGCTCAGCTTTACAAGGAGGAGGAGGCACCATCTCCACACCTATCCTCACTCTCGTCGGGGTCCTACCTGCGAAGTAGTCCCTGACGTAAGAGCTCGAAACCAGCCTAGGATTGCTAGCCGTCCCTGCCGAGAGGTTCTAGCTTATCGACTTCCTCGTCTCTTCTGAATCCGTCCTCATGGCCGTCAACAGCCACTACAAAGTATCCTCTCCACATGGAAGATCCGAGATCATGCCGTAATCCTCCAAAGTAACCCCGGCCTTTCCAAAAGGCATATGGAAGGTCGAAGGCGTGTCCCAATATCGGTCAAGAAAGGCCCGAATCAGGATAAGATTAGCCCAAATCTTCCTCGCCTTGATCGTCCTCGAAGCCCTAACACAGTCTCGAAAGGCTCCTAGCTCAACGACGGTTCTCTCCTCCTCCATCAATCTCTCGTAGGCCTTCATCATGGTCGTATAGCCGGAAAAGGACCTGATGTTCCCAGCATCCTGCGTCATTTCAAATCAAAAGTCATCATTAACATTAAATAAATGAGAAAGGAAACGACAAACGGATACGAAGAATCACAAACAAAAGCAAACCATACTCCACGCCGCCCGGTAAGACAAGTGGCTCTCCTACGCTGAAATTAGATGTCTACCGTCCCATTTCTTTGCCCACTCAGGTGCACCCACACTACTACAACTTAGCACTTAGGCCACAAAAAAATTCGTGGCGCAGTGCTAAATTTACGTGGCTAAAGCATATTGCCACGGAAATACCTTTCGTGGCCCAAGTGGCCGTGGCTAACTGATAGCCACAGGAAAAACAATATCGTGGCGAAAATTAAATATTTAGCCAAGGCTTCTCCCGCGGCCAATAACTCCCGTGGCTAAAAATTGTTTCTCGTGGCCAAAAATAATTCATGCGGCAAACGAGATATATATAAAATAAATTAATATAATGAAAAATTTATAATTTTTTTTACAACCAAATATTTTCACATATGGAATTATGCAGAGCCGTATACTTGATTTGCTAGTTGAGCTAATTCATTCGGACGTATGTACATGCCTTCTTTTGATGGTATCTGATGGCCTGAATGCCTCCATTTTTGGATATTTTATGTTCCTGCAGTTTAGTTTAAAAACACGTTCGGTCGACGACGGTTTCTGCCGTCATACTGCCAAAAAGCAGATATAACTCACATAATAAAGAACCGAAAATACCCAATGTAAGGATGTTTTCGTCTTATCTTTTCTTTTATGCTTTTATATTTGCATGCATGATAACTAGATCCTAAATCATTAAGTTAATGTAATTTAATGAACTAATAAGATGTGTCTAATTAGAGGTCTAGGACTTTCATGTGGTATCAGAGCTCAATTGTTACATGCATGTCGATTTTAAGCATTAAAATCGAGTTATACGATAACTTGGGTAAAATTGAAAATTTGTGTTAAAAATTGGTTTGCACAAAATTTTTGATTTGCATGCATACCTACTGACCTCAAAATTGTTGTGGTCAAATGTGGTGATTTTAGGGATTAATTTGCTATTTATTTTGATTTATGGCCTTTAAATCATGTTAATATGCATGTTTTATGTTAAAAGTTAACTAAAAATAGTTTCATGTTGATTCTGGACATGAATTTTTTATATGCTCTCACATGCATGTTGTACATACCTTATGTAAAATTTCGTGACTTTTAATTAAGTTTTGCATAATTATTGATGTTTATAAGATAAAAGTCAATAAAGTGAGATTATTATGATCATAAAATTGAAAAGTCCTTTTCTGGTCTTGAAAATTTGTGGTACATTTTATAATCTGATTTATATCATCTTGGTAAAAGTTTATAATTTGTTTCACTATTTTACTATATTTAATGGTTTTTATTTGATAAAACCGTTGAATATTAAGTTATTTGTTCATAAACTTTATTCAAATTTTTGGGTAAATGTTTCTGGTTTTTAGAGTTTTTGGAAATGTAACAGAATGTACAAAATTTTTGGTTTCATATTTTTATGAGTTTTATATTTTATTTTGGGTTTATTTCATAAATGTTATGATTAAACCTCTATTTTTAGCAAATACGATCAATTCGAACTAATTAAATACAAACAAAGTTAGTGGGGACTAATTTTGAGTTCTAAATCAATTTAGATAATTATTTTGAGCTTAAATACGATTTAAGTGTTGATTATTGATTTTTTAATGGTTAAAAATCGATAAAATCCATAAAACCAAGCTAGAATGAATATGATAAGTATTAAGGGTGATTTTGGCATGATTTGTACAACATTTTTTGTTATGTTGTTATTGTTGAATGAATGAATGTCATTTATTTAATTTTTAATGCAAGTTGTACCTAGTATGGCCTAGATTATTTTAATCGGTATTACCCGTAATGTAAGGGAATACCGATTCGGTTGTAATTTTATTTGCGATCTCGTATCGCCGTTTGTAATAATTTAATTTCATTTTTAGATCAAATGTATAATAGGAATTTTATTTGTATCTTTTTGTAATTAATTATTATGAAGACGGAGATTCCCGAAGTCGGTGTTCCAAAAGACGGTGCCATGAAGAGGCAAGGGGCCAAGGAGTTGGTTTCCGATTTTGTAATCTTCTAGTTAATTAGATTAGCTAGGTGGCCATACTAGGATTTATTATTTGCTTGCTTTATGTTTTTCCGCACATGCCAAAATCGCCAACATGCATTTTTATTTCTCGATTGTCAATTCAAAGTTATCCAAAATTCACCGACTTAGTTCGCTTACAGGGAATTAATAACAAAATTGACAAGACCTCTCACATAACTTAAAAAAATTGAGATTTAGCCTTACCAATTGAAGCACCTATGAACCCCGTGTTCATTAGGGCTACCACGCTCGTGGGTCCCTTTTTAACTCGGGTAAGTAGGGTGATGCGATCACAAGCCAAAATTGCGATGGAGCTCAAAAGCTGATAAGCGTTATCTTGGGACTAGGAGATGGATTTAGTTGAAATCCGTCAACCAAGAGTTCTAAGGGTAGAATTAGTCAAGTATTGACTTACCATTTTTAGATAAAGGTAGCATACGATGACTATTTTTGTCTAAAGATGGGTCTTGGAATCACTTATATAATTTCATGAGGGGTCATTATATGAGTGACTTGTTTAAAATTGTTTTAAAAGTAAATTATATATAAGCAATGAATGTTTATTTTCCGTTCATATTTATTCGCGCAATGACAAATATTTATCCTTCTATGAACTTGTAAATCCGTTCAATCGTGGAAAGGGTTTCCAATATTTTATACGGTAGCATTTTGATTGCGATCTCCGTTTAAACCATCGTAGCTAAAGACAAAATGAATTTTATCTTTTGATCCTCATATTCACCATTGCAAATGTCTCTTATGAAGAGTAAATGAATAAGTCACACTTAGTCAAAAACGTTTTGATTTTTAGTGACGTCTTCTCATAAAAATGGTACATCAATTTTTTCGCTCCAACGAAAATATTTTTATTTTTGGTATGTCGTCATAATGCTCTTTATCGAGGCTTACCTCAAAAGAGGCCAAATCAGTTGGGACGACTAGGTTAATCGATTTATTTGAAATCATGAATAACCATAAACCGTAGACACTTCATGAAAGTTTTATCCTTTTTGAAGGTAAAACCATGAATGAAATGAAGAATAGTCTTCATTATAATTCTAATATACTTGTCTAAGTAGAGATTCATGAAAGTGAGTGGGAGCTCTAAGAGGGATGTTTATATTCTTAATTGTTAAGAATAAAACGAGGTTCAAGTGTAGGTTGGCACGATGTTGGCACAAGGCGAGGGAAAAAGGCAAGTCTATTTTGAATAGTAAAGTCAAAACCCAAGCAAGGTGTCGAACCCAACTTTTGACGATTCTATTTTACAGTGTAGGACACAAGAAAAGAATCTGCCCCAAGTTTTCTAAAGAGTTAGAAATTGGGTGTACTATTTTCACCCATAGTATCTATATGATCGACATTTATTTTGCTAAATGCAATTTTGGGTATTAGATACCTATTATGGTTTTCATCAATGTATTCAATGCATATAATAAATCGTACGACGACTAACCATTATTAAATGTCGACGTACAAGGGAAATATAACTATTGTAGTTTTATTTCTATAGAGACATATAAACGTTATAATGTGATCAATCTAGTTTTGGATTTAGAGGTGTACTTTAATAAACGTTGTTATGTACATGACCTCTAAATAAAGAATATAGTATCCACTTTAGTGTACGACACAAGTGTTTCACTTTTGTGAATGGAACAAGCGTTGTATCCTTTTATGCCTATACTTGGTCTATGGTTATCCCATACCAATCAAAGGTAATTATATTCTTGACCTAAACTAGAAATTACTTGTCATATAGATTGAAAAAGGCTCAAAATTGGTAACCCAGATCTAATCTTGATTCTGGACTGTGTAGCACATTAAAAGACTAGTATTGACTAGTATCCCTACAACATTTGATTTTGAATCTTATGGTGTGTGCGAATCTTGTATTCAAGGCAAGATGATTCGTGCCCTTTTTTATTGAAAATGAAATCGAACCAGTGGGTTATTGGCCATATTACATAAGAATATGTGTGGTCCAATAACAAACACAACCAGAGATGGTTATGACTATTTCACTTTATTTACCAACGATTTAAGTAGATATTATATTTGATTTTACTTAATGAGGTGCTATGAGAAATCTTTGAAAAGTTCAGAGAGTTTCAATGTGAAGTAGTTAATCACCAAGAGTATTAGACAAGGACTTACGAGTAAATCGTAACTACAAATATCTAAGTATTGACTTTGATTTTCACCAAAAGTATTGTGAAATAGTTTCACGAGTTAACTTCTCTAACACACATTATGAGATAAGGTGTTGTTGCATAGAGAAACAGAACCTTATACGATATGGTTTTGTCTTTGTCAAGTCAAACTGAGCCATTTGACTAACCTTGGGATCTTAAGATTTTTGTCTGCTATTTCTTTTCCCACCATATCAAAGCACATTTAAAACAGTCGGATTTTAATTCATATACGATATGGATAGGTAGCGTACCTAATTTATACGTTATCCGAATAAAACAAGTGCCCAATAATCCTACATTGACCACGAGAACAAAGCGTTTGTGACTCGTGATGCTGTCTTTCAATAAAAAATACGATTATTTCTTGATAAGACAGAGTGGGAGAAAATGTTTCAAGAGCCACAAACTGAGCATATGGTCCGGAAAAAGTTTCCTCATTGCTTGTTCAGTAGTTGTTTCTTCGGAACCTAGGAGGTCAGGTGGAATTTTAGCACTCCTTAATAGTGATGAATTCTAATCTGTGACTTATAAAAGAGTGTTTCTAGTCCCAACTTCTTGCTATGGCTTAGAGTCATGTGATTCGTAATGGACTCCATGCATGATGGTCAGGTATGTGACCTGGTAAATTTTACTTGAAGAAGTACGACCTCTTCAATGTAAATTGATTTTTAAGATCGAAATTTGCATGGATGAACATTAAAATGTTTTCAAAGATAAATTGGTAGGCAAATAGTTTTGCACCAACCTTAATTCTTTGATCCATTCAAATATACTTAGCGATTACAGCATATCATAATAGTATGATGTCAATTGGACCTCAAGAACCACCTTCTTGAATACGATTCTAGAAGAGGTAGTATATTTTATATTCACCTGTGGGTTCGTAGATCCTAACTACCCTAAGTTAATTTGCAAGCTTAAGAGGATGTCTTAAGTAAGCACTAAAGAGTTGGAATTTGTTAACATAATACAAATAATATGAGATCAACTCTTGCCTTTTCATTCAACATCAATGGACTATAAATACAGTAGCTTTGCAGTAGCTTTGAACGTATGAATATGAAGCCCAAAGGCTTCACTAAAGACACCTATTTAGTACAATAATAAATAATGTAGTAATGGGCCTTATTACCCCCCCTCAAGTTGGAGCATACGGATTATAGATGCCCAACTTGGTAACCAAGAAAAGGAACTGTGAAGTCCCCAAAGCTTTAGTAAGAACAACGGCAAGTTGAGTACTGGTAGGAACGTAGGACGGAGCGATCAGTCCATCCTTGATGGCATCACGAACAAAATAACAGTCAATTTCGATGTGTTTAGTGCGTTAGTGGAACACGGGATTTTTCGCAATATGTAATGCTGATTGACTATCACAGGAAATAGTGACGGCAGCAGAACGTGAAATACCCAAGTCAGATAAAAGATCAGTCAGCCACTTGATCTCACATGTCACAGCAGCCAAAGATCGATATTCTGCTTCAGGAGAAGAACGGGAGACAGTGGGTTGTTTCTTAGTTTTCCATGACACAATGGACGAGCCAAGAAACACAATCCACCCGGTGAGAGAGCGACGGGTCAAAGGACACGCGGCCCAGTCAGAGTCACACCACCCAACAAGTTTAAGCTCAACATCAGAACGAAGCAAAATGCCTTGACCCGGAGTTCCCTTCAAGTAACGCACGACACGAAGAGCAGCATCCCAATGAGCATGACGGGGAGCATGCATGTATTGAGACAAGATATGGACAGCATAAGTGAGGTCGGGACGAGTGACAGCAAGGTAGACTAATCGGCCCACCAATCGACGGTATGCTTCAGGATCGTCGAGTAATGGACTGTCAGAACGACCTAAATGATGGTTCTGCTCAACAGGGGTACTAGCGGGTTTGCTCCCAAGGAAGCCAACTTCACTTATGACAACAAGTGCATACTTCCTTTGGCATAAAAATAAACCGTCAGGATTTCGAGCCACCTCGATGCCCAAAAACTATTTCAGCGGTCCCAGATCTTTCATATGGAAGCACGTGTGAAGATAATCTTTGAAAGTATTGGCAGATACGATATCATTACCCGCAACAATCAAATCATCCACATACACAAGGACAGTCAAACGAATAAGCTCTTTAACGAGAACAAAGAGAGAATAATCATGGTAACTCTGCGTGAACCCATACTTTTTCAATGCAATCCCTAATTTGGCAAACCAACATCGCGGTGCCTGTTTTAATCCGTACAGAGATTTTCTCAAACGACATACCATACCTGGAGTGGTGGAGCGGAAACCGGGAGGCAAACACATGTAAACTTCTTCATTGAGGTCCCCATGAAGGAAGGCATTGTGCACATCCATTTGATGGTGTACCCAATTTTTAGTGGCCGCTACGGCAAGAAAGATTCTTACGGTGCTCATTTTGGCCACAGGAGCAAACGTTTCATCATAGTCCACACCCTCTTTTTGGTGATTGCCGAAGACAACTAACCAAGCTTTTAGCCTCTCGATAGTCGAGTCGGACTTGTACTTGATTTTATACAGCCATTTGCTACCAAGAGCTTTCTTTCCTGGTGGAAGAGTTTCTAGAGTCCACGTACCATTCTCGATAAGGGCTTTTATCTCAGCTGTCATGGCCTCACGCCATCCTTCCTCTTTTACTGCTTCTTTAAATGATCGAGGCTCTTTGTGAGCCGAGAGTGCTGCCATGTAAGTGCGATGTGAAATAGAAAATTTATGACTATTTACATAATTTATAAGAGGATATGGCATACCTGAGAGAGGTGGTGATACGGAGACATGAACAAGATTGGATGATTGACTATTATTACCGTGAACTGAAGACCCAACCACGTAATCTCTCAAGTTGGTGTTTGGTATTTTAATCCGATGTCCTCGCCCCATAACTGGTGCCGTACTCTTCATTGCCGAGGTGGGTTCAACTCCCGTGGCCTCAGACACCTCAGCCGAACTGAGTTCGGTTTCAGACACACCCCCCCTTGCCGCGGGATCACTGAATTCGGCCGTGCCTCCACTGCCTATAACGGGCGGATCAGGTTTGGTGGGGCTGTTGTGGTTAGTGTCTTCCCAGTCGATAACAACATCGTCTGGTGGTGAAACAGGAGTAATAGTGGGTGGGGCAAGCATGTCAAGGAAGGGGAACCGATTTTCATAAAAAACAACATCACGAGATACGAAGAACTCATGAGTGTCAAGATCGTACAAATACCATCCCTATTTACCGGAAGGGTAACCCAAAAAAACACACTTGCGACTCCGGCTAGCAAATTTATCTGTTTTGGCTCGTTGATTGTGAGCAAAGCAAAGGGAGCCAAAGACTTTAAGATGATTAAATGGGGGAGGAGATTTAAATAACATTTCATAAGGTGTGATACCTCCAAGAAGGACGGAAGGAGTACGGTTTATAAGATGAGCCGCAGCTAAAGCATATTCTCCCCAAAATTTAATGGGCAATCCGGCTTGAAAACGCAAGGCTCGGGCCACATTTTATATGTGTTGATGTTTTCTTTCGACTCGGCCGTTTTGTTGTGGCGTACCAACACACGAGGTGTGAAAAACTATGCCATGCTCACTGAAATATGGTTTAAGGCAATTAAACTCCGTGCCGTTGTCACTACGAACAATTTTAATCACAACAGAAAATTGACGGGCTATCATGGCTGAGAAATAAATAAATTTTTCATACACCTCGGTTTTATTCCTCAGTAAAAATAACAAAACACCGCGAGAAAAATCATCGACAAGAGTGAGAAAATAACGTGCCCCACAGGACGACAAAGGATCATACGGTCCCCAAAGATCACAGTGAACAAGTTCAAAGGCACAACTGCTTTTATTAGTGCTTAATGGAAAACTAGTACGACTGTGTTTGGAACGGTGACAAACCTCACATGGTTTAACCACATTGTCTTTATTTTTAGTAACAAATGGAAGAAGCTTCACAACTTTTTCAGACGGATGTCCGAGTCTACTGTGCCACAAAGAGAGCGAGGAGTCCACATTAATATTTCCTGCGAGAATAGGCGAATCTTGCCGAAGGTAATATAGTCCATCCAATCTGTCACCCGTGCCAATCACCACTCTCGTAAGACGGTCCTGTATAATACAAGATTGAGCATTAGTGACAACCTCATAATCATGCATATCACACAATTGCGATGCTGAAATTAAATTACACCGTAAACTTGGTACATAAAGAACGGGATTAATAGACAGCGTATTAGTGAGAGTAACACATCCCACAACCGAAGCATCGATGTGCATGCCGTCAGGAAGACCAACTGCTCTGCTGGGCACCTGCCTTACATTAGTTAATATGTTATAATTTCCCGTGACATGGTGCGAACACCCGGTATCAATAATCCACTTACCGAAATAATTATGAGCAGGGGTTCCATAGACCGTCACGCTATCTCCATTCCCGTCTACAGTGGCCGTGTGTACTGCATTACTGGACTCTGCCGTGAGTTCAGCTTTGACACTGCCACTCCGATTGCCACCTGCTCTACCACCACCACGGCCAGAGCCACCACGGCCATTACTGGCCCCTCTCCCTGAACCCCCTTTTGGTGGTTTTGGTATACCCTTTAAATCATACCACCAGTCGGGGCGTTCATCAAGGAGATCAAAGCACATGCTCCGATCGTGGCCGCGACGAGTGCAATGAGAGCACACTAATTTCTGCCGGTCAGACTGTAACACCCCGTGTTTTTATAATAAATTTTATCTGGTAATTTGTTTATTAAAATAATTATTTTGCGAGTTTAATTATTTAATGCGTATTTAACGCTTGCGATCTCTATTTTGTTATTTTCTGTTTTTACCTAATTTGGATGGGTTAAAATGTCCGTGCACGATTTTACTATTTTAATTTAATAGCTACTTCTCCTATATAAACTCTTTGAGCGTTTTAATTATTCTAAACCTAATTTGTAATTGGATTATCCACTTGTGAGCTAATGGGTCAAAAGCCCACTTATTAATCATCTATAAAAGAAACCCTAAGCAAGCAACTAGGTTGCTCAATCTTTTATTCGTGCGTTTGGTGCGCCGTGACTATCTTTCTTCCTCTATTCTTATTTTCTCTCTTTGACTCCATTTTTATGCAAATTTCTTCATCCAAATCAAATATAAATTATATATTTACAATCTTGGCTCTTACCTCTACAATATATTCTATCCATATTATTTTTAAGGGACTCGATTGTATGGAGTTTATACCTACCTTTAGAGTTTATATATTTGATGGGTAAATAAGAATAATTAGAAGAAGATGTCTTTCTTTGGGCGTTTTGGAGGAGGATTCGTGTAGGACTTTATTAGTGGCGTTTTTATGAAGATGGAATACTATTTTGCGGTCTTTATTGCGTAATAAAGGTAACTAGGTGTTTTCCTTTAATTGTGTTTATAGAAAGTGAATTATTAACATGATATAATGATTGATTGTATGATTAATTGTTTGTGTGGTTATTTATGCTTATGATTCACATGTTTAATTGCATTTAATATTTATGTTGTTATTTTATTTTCAATTATTTATTTGGTGCGCGAACTAGGGTTCAAATCGCGAACCCTAGCGTCGTTGGTGGTGGCGCGGCCGTGGGGTTGCCGTGGCCTAGGGTTTCGGCCTCCTCCTTGTGGGAGAGGCTAGGGTTTGCTTAGGTTGAGAAATTAGGGTTTTGGTTTTCATCATTAAGGTTATAGTTGAAGTTACTATAACTTTGCATGTAAGCTACCCTAGTTATACCTATTTGAGTTATAACTTTGAAAGTGACGTTATGGTGCGGTGTACTATAACAAGACTCATTGTGGTGACATGGCTGTTTGTACCGTGGAGTCGACCCCTTGGTGAATTTGTTATAGAGGACTAACCCGTGATGGAAGAGAGTTATAGTTGATGATACTATAACCTCGCACGTATAAAGTTATAGCTTGAAGTTGCTCTAACTTCACTAAAGTTGAGTGAAGGTTATAGCTGAAGGTACTATAACTTTGCTGAAGTTAAGTGAGGGTTATAGTTGATGATACTATAACCTTACAAGCTTAACTAAAGTTATAGGTGGTGTACTATAACTCTGCTGGAGTTAAGCGAAGGTTATGGTTGATGATACTATAACCTGACAAGCTTAACCAAAGTTATAGTTGAAGTTGCTATAACTTCACTAAAGTTGAGTGGAGGTTATAGCTGAAGTTACTATAACTTCAATAAGGGTGAGTGAAGGTTATAGTTGGTGGTATTATAACATTGAGTTGTTATATGCTTCTGTGTCTGGGGTTATGATAGCTCGAACTATAACATGACCTTTGAGGTGTAATGTTATAGGTCAAGATATTATAACCTTTGGTTATCCGTGCTTGCTTATGTGTGGTGTTATGGTTAGTTGAACTATAATACTATGTTTGCATATTATCTTGGTTACTCTCATTCTTTGAGGAGTAGAGCAGTCAGTTAAGTTGTTCTATGAGTTGAGTTTGGACAGTCAGTTAAACTGTTCTACTGAGTTGAGTCGTGATGTTGTTCATGCATGTTTTGTACAGTCAGTTAAACTGTGCATTTGTTTGTTGCTTAGTTCGAATAGATGACGGTAGTATCAATTAAATACTATCAGAATGAATCAAGAGCCGCCCTTCGAGGGTTTATTTGGTCTATGTTCGGGGGTGGCCAGAGACATCAGTTAAATGCTCTGGGTCCCGAGTGTCGTTCGATGTACAGTTAATGCATCGAGAGGTCTGGCCAGGTCTTAGGCATATAGGCAGTGGTGATACGCTATACATAGTACCGTGGAGGCGGTGGTGATACGCTCCACAACCGACAGAGGCAGTGGTGATACGCTCTGTCAAGTTAGAGGCAGTGGTTATACGCTCGAACATGCGTTCGCTCTATTCGCTATGCTTTGTTGCTAGCATTGTGCCTTATGTTGCTATGGATCATGTGTCACTTTTGGGTCGAGTTAGTGTTCATGGTCTAGGGGTTTGTCTAGTTGCATTCATTGGTTAATGATGATGTCATAGTAAGTTCGAATGTACCTCATATTGTATAGATTGCTTCACATGTCATTTATGATTACTGTCTGTTGTTATAGATTGTTATTAATTCAGCCTGTTGTAAACTTGACTGGGAGAGCATCTAGTTACTCCCGACTGATTGTCGACCCCCATTCTCAGGTTGAAGTGATTGTTGCTTGTTTGGATGCTTGGGCTAGAGAGACTTGTGGCGAGAAGAATAATTTGTTTAGAAATTTATTAAAGTTAAGAATTATTAATAATGTATTAGTTTAGTTTTGGATTTGAGTATCGATCTGGATTGGTCAGGTGTTTCCGCCACCTTGACCCTATTCATCTTTGTACTCTGATGGATTATTTATTATTAAGGTATTTCTTTTGTTTTAAAAATCCGGGTTGTTACACAGACCGGGACATTTGAGAGGGGTGACGAGCCATCGGTTGGGAGGGTGAACCAGACCGAACAACAAAGGAGGCAACATCAGACACGGTGGGAGTGGGGCGGCTGAAACCACGAACTCGTTCTTCTTGAGAAATCAGGTTGAACGCACGGTGGAGGGTGGGTAGAGGTGTTTGAGATAACAAGACGGAGCGGAGGGAGCCATACAAATTAGGTAATAAGCCAATTAAAAATTTGTGAAGACGATCAGACTCCCTCCTATCACTGTGTTGTTTACCAACATTATTATCACATTTACACACAATAAGCGTTTCATATTTATCGAGTTCGTCCCATAATTGACAAAGTTTCCCGTAATAAACGGCGACGCTCATAGCCTCCGATTGACGACAGTCTTGTAAATCAGATTTTAGTTGTTGAATTTTGGGGCCATCGACGATGGTAAACCGTTCATGGAGATCATCCCACATACGCTTTGCATCCTCATAATTAGGCAGGAGAGATTTTACCTCAGAATCAATTGTGTTCATGAGCCACGAAACAAGGAGGGATTGAACAGTTTCCCAGTCGTCCGCAGTGCACGGGGGTTCAGGCGTGTTGATGGAGCCATTGAGGAAGCCGTATTTCCGACGGGCCTTCAAGGCGGTACGTACGGAGTATGCCCAAGCATGAAAATTGTTGAGCGTGAGACGAACAGTGGTAATTATGTTGCCTGGTTTATCATTTGGGCCGACATAGTATTGGGATGTAGGCTCGATTTTTGTACTTTTCCGTCGTCGTTAGTCATGACGAGGATGAACAAATGCTTAGTGATTTTTATGTGTGAAAGTGATCTGATACCATGTTAACATAATACAAATAATATGAGATCAACTCTTGCCTTTTCATTCATTATCAATGGACCAGAAATACAGTAGCTTTGCAGTAGCTTTGAACGTATGAATATGAAGCCAAAAGGCTTCACTAAAGACACCTATTTAGTACAATAATAAATAATGTAGTAATGGGCCTTATTAGAATTGGTGTGTCAATCATGTCGGGAAATATTTCTCGATATCTCGAGGAATTATGTTTATACACGAAGTTTAGTGGGAGTAATATGGTTTTCATCAGTCTTATATGTGGAGACATATTGATCATTTTAAATGATGGAAGATTTTGGAGAAGTAGAATACATCTTTTAGATATCTGGATTTATGGAGATAAATCTAAAAGGATATTAGCGTTAAGTCAAAATTCTTATATTGATAAGATCTTTGACTAGTTCAAGGAAGTTGAACACATGATAATTGATTCCTTTTACTTCCGCTGCGGGATCAATTATATACGCTGTGATGTATACTCAATCCGACATTTCGCATGCCTTGAGCATGACGAATCATTTGCAATCAAATCCAAGTGAGAGTCACTTGATAGCCATAAAGAACATCCTTAAGTAATTGCGAAGGACTAAAGATATGTTCCATATGTTTGGAGTTTACAGTGAGTTGTGTATAAGGGGTTACACAGACTTTAGTTTCAAAACTGATCAAAGTGATTTTGAAGTCACAAACTGGCTGTGTTTTATAGAAGATTTATCTGTTGGAAAGGTTCCAAGTAGGAGTGACATTTTCAAATATAAATGTCATGTATCCGCTGGAATTATTCCAGGCATTTTATCATTGCGGATTTCACAACGGAAAAAGAGTACATTGCATCATATGACGATGCATATGAAAGTAGCTTGGATTCGACAGTATTGGAGGGACTAGAAGTAGTTCCTATAGTTGTATATCCTAACCCATGATACTGGTAAAACAGTGGGAGCTACCTTTAGGCCAAGAGTCCTAAGTCTAGATTCAAACCTAGACACGTACTCAGAAAGTTTTATGTAATATGAGATTACGTAGACAAAGATAAATAGCAATCAGAACGATGGGAAAGATGCAAGTATTATTAATCCATTAGCCATGCGTTTTGCAGGCTGAACATGATAGTCATGTCATTTCAATGGGATTGAAATATATACCTGAATTGCTAAAGATTATGAGATATGAAATTATTGATAGCGTATCAATTTTTTCAAATATTTGATAATCGCATTCATTGTTAGAGTTTCATTAAAAACTCCTTTATTTAGTTTGATTAAATTTTAATACTTTGTTTATCCGAATTGGTTGATAGAAAGGTTGAACCCAATTCAAGTGAACAGGATGAACTTAGTGTTTCGTCCCTAGTCACTCATTTGAGGTGACGTCTCGAAGTGACTAGATTGTAAGTCGATCGATGGTTGGTTCAACACCGTGGGGTCATGGACATGACTGGTTGTTTACATAGACAGACTGTTGAGACACTATGTCGGGCAGTGACCATAATAGAGTCCCTTATCAAATTGTTGAAGCCTAGTCGTGGCGGGGATTTCTATTTTATTCCTATGAGTCGATTCTTTAGACCGGCGACCATTTACCTGAGTCAGTGTAGTTTCCGATTGACTTTGGTTTTTGTCCTAGGTCGTGCCGTGAAAGGAGGCCGAGGGACATCTTCTGGGTCATGGTGATCTGCATCATACAGTGTAAGATAGGTCAACAGGAATTGTCCACCCACGTTAGGTATTAACATCTTCGGGCCACTCGAGGAGTAGTAACTGGAAATGCGTGGCCACGCTCGGAAGAGATCTCTAGTAGATTTTCCGGTCAGACAGTTACTCTCCCAGATCGAGAAAACCACTCTACTTATAATTTTAAATTGCAAGTGCGACCTGTAAGACACCTTGCAATGAGTGGGAGGATGTGACGCAAAAGAGACAAGAGAATCGGTAGCACACAACTTGTCGAGACAAGTGGGAGATATTGTAGGAGGAGGAGTCCTCCACAATAGTGTTGCTACATGCACAACTTGTATCGGACAAGTGGGAGATTGTTGGAGTAAGTGTCCTCCACAATAGTGCATTTATATAATAAATCTCATTTGGAATATACGTGGCATGATTAGTATTTTTTGATACTCCACGTCAGTTGATTAACGTAAATCGGTAACGCTCGGCTGACTAGAGTTTGACGTTATTGTCGTATGACGGCGGTAATCAACTGATCCCTTTAGGTCACACCTATAGGATGAGACCCAAATAGAATACTAATATATTTGTATACGATACAGTTTAATTAGAGCATTACATATATTTGATATGTACGTTTAGTTACGAGAGTTATTTATTGGAAATTGAGTTGCGAACTCATTCCACTTAAGTTTATTAGTCAATTATACGATAACTGACTGAATAAATTTTACGTCTTATTTTAATACGATTAAATAAGATTTAATTTAATGATTAATCGTTAATTCATTAAATTAGTTGAGGTTATGCATATATTTTGAGGTAGAGGTAATTAGTTAATTATATTTACAAAGAGTTGTAAAATAAATTAACTGGACATTGTGGGACCCATTATATATTGATATAATGGTTAAATATCACTTAAAAGTTGAGTGTATATTGATTATTAATTTGAGTTATAAAATTGTTATTTGATCAAATTAACACTTAATTATACAAGATAATTAAGCATATGATTATAAGTATTTGTGGGACAAATATCAAAAATCAAAATGGACCACATTTCACATGTGGAGGCCGGATCTTTCAAGTGGAGAACAATAGTGTTTATTCTCTACTACTACCACACTCCATCATATGATAATGACTTGTTATAACACCATTATCATTACAATTACTACCAACACTCAAAGTCATTTGCATGTGAATAAAATAAGCAAAATAAGAGCCATATATGGCATATAGTGACCGGCCATAAGGCCTATATATTGAACAATTGTTGTTCAATTTTGCACTACTTCAATTCATTATGCTTATTCTTACTTCTCTTTCTAAACTCAACATCTCTCAAAACCTACATGCAAACTAATATTATATACATATTACTAGAGTAGTAATATACCAATATTAGTAGTATTATGTCTTACTTATTATCTAGTTAATAATAAGTTAAGATTATTTGGGTTGATTCTTGGGTGCAACAAGAAGGAGACCTTCTACTTTGGAGGTTGTTTTATGGAGGATCATCTATTAATTTCATGCTCAAGAACAATAAGAAGGAGTTCTTATTGTGCCCATATTGAACCGAAAATTCCCAATGTAAGGATGTTTTCGTCTTATCTTTTCTTTTATGCTTTTATATTTGCATGCATGATAACTAGATCCTAAATCATTAAGTTAATGTAATTTAATGAACTAATTAGAGGAGTCTAACTAGAGGTCTAGGACTTTCAGCTTTGGCCAAAAGAAATTTGTGTGTCCATCTTCAGGAGGGGGTGGGGTTACCAACCTTCATTCCAGCGAAGTTATCCTTAGAGCATGGCTAGTAATTGGCCTGCGGGTTTGTGGAGCCGACAGGGGAATCAGAGCGTGACCGGCAGTGGCTATAATCGCAATTGAGGGACCTACTAACGACAGAACAACAATAATGAGAACCAGAGTTCAACATCGAAGACTGTGGCATCTGCGATTACAGTGCAAGGGAGTGGTCATAAGAACATTGGAAAACTGTTCATGATGGATAAGCATGCAGCAGAGGCAGATGCGCAAGTTGTAACCGGTACATATCTTGTTAATTGCATCCCGTATTTTGTTTTATTCGATTCGGGGGCAACCCTTTCTTTTATTTCTAAGAGTCATGCAATGTTGTTGGGGCTTGGGAATAGTGAGTCTGTAAAGGATGATGTGTTTATACCTTCTGAGGAATCAGTGTCTTGTAATTAGCTTTTTAAGGGCTGTCTATGATTGTGGGGGGGGGGGGGGGGGGGGGGGGGGGGGGGGGGGGGGGGGTGGACTTCCCTGTTGACTTGTTTGAATTTCCTTTAGACGGGTTTGAGATAATTGTTGGGATGCATTGGTTGGGTAGGTATAAGGCAAATATAGATTGTCATCAGAAGAAGGTGTCTTTAAGGGGCTCGAAAGGGGTTAGAGTGTCGTATCAAGGGTTCGTTGTGAACAGTAAGGTGAAGTTTATTGCTGCCATTACTTTGAAGACGTACCTGAGGAAGGGCTACCCAATGATCTTGTGTCATGTGAGAGATACCAGAGTAGAGGAGCCGACGACAGACCAGATTGAAGTGGTGAGTGAGTTTGAAGATGTCTTTCCAGATGAGACTCTAGGATTACCGCCGAGGAGAGATATTGTTTTCAGCTTAGAGTTGAAGCTGAGTGAGGGACCGATCTCTAAGGCCCCATATCGCATGGGACCAAAAGAGATTGAAGAAGCAATTGATTGAGTTACTGGACAAGGGGTACATTAGACCTAGTGTATCGCCGTGGGGTACGCCAGTGTTGTTTGTGAAGAAGAAGGATGGTAGCTTACGGTTGTGCATTGATTACCTTGAGCTGAACCATGTGACGGTGAAGAATAGGTATCCATTATCTAGGATTGATGACTTGTTTGATCAGTTGAGTGAATCTAGGGTATTTTCGAAGATAGATTTGAGATCGGGGTATCACCAGCTGGGGATAAGGGATAAGGACATTCAGAATACGACGTTTCGTTCGAGGTATAAGCATTATGAGTATGTGGTGATGCCGTTTGGGTTGACTAATGCACCAGCAGTACTCATGGATCTTATGAACCAGATCTTCAATCCATATCTGGACATGTTTGTGGTGGTGTTTATCGACGACATATTGGTCTATTATAAGACTAAGGAGGATCATGTGGAGCATTTGATGATCGTGTTGCGGACCTTGAGGGACAATCAGATTTATGCTAAGTTGTCTAAGTAAGAGTTCTGGTTAGAGAAGGTGACATTCTTGGGTCATGTGATATCAAAGAAAGGGGTGATGGTAGATCTAAGCAAGATTTAGGCGGTGGGAGGCACCAAAGAATGTGGCAGAGGTTAGACTTTTCTTGGGTTTGGATGGATACTACACGAGGTTCGTGAATGACTTCTCGAGGATAGCTAGACCTATGACGACTTTGTTGGTGAAAGAGAACAAGTTTTTTTGGGATGAGAACTGTGAGTCGGCGTTCCAAACCTTAAAGGAGCGTTTAACCACAACTCTTGTTTTGGCATTACCTGAAGGGAGTGAGAACTTTGAGGTGTATACGGATGCATTGAAGTGTGGTTTAGGTTTTGCGCTGATGCAGAATGGGAAAGTAATTACTTATGCGTCAAGGCAGGTGAAGCCTTATGAAGAGAACTACCCAACTCATGATCTAGAGTTGGGTGCAGTGGTGTTCGCGTTAAAGCTTTGGTGGCATTATTTGTATGGAGCCAGCTTTAAGGTGTTTTCAGACCATAAGAGTTTGAACTACATCTATACCCAGAAGAAGTTGAATATGAGGCAGCGGCGGTGGATGGAGCTTATTGGAGATCATGATATGGAGATTATCTACCATGAAGCGAATGCTAATTTTGTTGTTGATGCCTTCAGCCGAAAGAGCTTACATTCCTTGTGCACTGCAATGTCTTTGATACGGTTGAGAGATGAGGTAGTGAAAATGGGGATCCATGTGATTCAAAAGGGGGATGCAACTAGTGACTTGATGATTGACCAGGATTATATGATGATATTAGGAGCAAGCAATTGGAGGATCCTAAATTTCAGCTGTGGAAGAAAAGGGTAAAGGAGGATACTACTCCTAGGTTTTTGATTCATGCTGATAGGAGTGTCAGATTTGAAGGTCGATGGTGTGTGTCGAATGACCCGGACGATAATTTTGACTGAGGCTCACTGTACTCCCTATTCAATTCATCCAGGTGGAGATAAGCTATACAAGGATTTGTAGAAGACTTTATGGTGGCCGGGGATGAAGAAGGAGGTTGTTGATTTTGTAGCGAGATGTATGACCTGTCAGCGAGTCAAAAGGGAACAAAGGAGACCACAAGGTAAGATTCAGTCTTTCGATGTTTCAGAATGGAAATGGGAGTCTATATCCATGGACTTTGTGGTGAGACTTCTGAGATCGCGGAAAGGGAACAATATGATTTGGGTGATTGTGGATCGATTAACCAAGTTAACTCATTTCATTCCTATGAAGGATACTTGGAGCAAGATCGAGTTAGCTTTGGCTTATAGGAAGCATGTGTTGAAGCTGCATGGGGTGACTAGTGATATAGTGTCTGATCATGATGCGAGGTTTATTTCTCCATTCTCGAAGGAATTGTAAGAGCTTATTGGAACGACATTGAATATAAGTACAGCCTTTCATCCTGCAATGGATGGTGACACGGCTATCGCAACCCTATCAAAGATAAAACCTAACGGTCTCAACAAATGTAGTAGAGGCAGTCGGGTATCGAATCCACAGGGAGAAGGAATCCTATAACTTGCTAAGTTTGCCAAGGTAACACAACTGGGGGGTTTGTTTGAAAGATTTTCTAACACTACAAAAGGAAAGGGAAAGAGAAATAAAGAGAGAAAAATCAGGAAGAAAAAGAACTAGGATCGTCGGTTCCCCATGGCATCTAGGGTCAGGTTAGAAATCAAAGTAGAATCTAAACAGGTTTGTGGGTAGTGAAAAGGTCCTCTCGGTCCGCTATTCGCCCTAAGATATACTAACTTAGCTCTCGCCCTCATTAGTATAATCCCAAAGTTCATCACTGATCTATCCTCTTCCAATCTCTCGATCTAGGTCAAGGGGGTATCAAATCAATCAATTGAATGCGTCGACTCAAACAATTCAAAGTTATTAAATGTGGTGATTGCTTCCAAACCTAATCTAGAGACTACTAATCAACTCATCTTATCTAAGCCACGGTTCCCCTAAATCCTAGCAAAGGAATTAGCTACACATAATAGAAAGAAGAACAACAACAATAACAAATAAGGAACAAAAAGACATAGAGAAATAATTAATTGAATTCAAGAACAATAATACCGAATTGGAAAGCAGAAGAAAGTCAGAGCAAGTCCTACAATTCAGATCCACAAATAACAGTAAAAAGTAAGTCTAGGGTAGAAAGTTGCTGTCTAGTCTAAAATCTAATGTGAGGAGAGCCCCCCCATATTGTTGCGTAGTTTCACCCTTAAGTACAATAATAGATTACAAGGCGTCCACACTAATTCACGAAGCCCATCAATATAAAACCACTCGATCGAGTAGAAATTGTTGTCCAAACCACTCGATCGATTGGCAGCAGTGCTCGATCGAGTAAATTCCCAGTTTCTAACAGCTCGATCGAGTGGATTGGTTACTTGATCGAGATCTTCTAATCAAAGAGGTGGTCGATCGAAGGCTTTTGTACTCGAACGAGAGTTTTGCTCATGGATTTCATTCTTGCATTCCTTTAACACGGCTTCACGCATTCCGAGATACCAAGATTCCTTTCCGACTCACTTATGCATACTTGAGGAGCTACAAAATGGCTAGTTTTCCGTCATTCTGGTTCACATCTGCAAATATTACAAAACAAACCAAAGTAGACTATTCGAGGGATATTTGTAGTGTAACACTACTAAATGACAATGGCAATGCGTGCAAATATGGCCTAAAAGGTCTATATAAAATACACGCATCAGATGGCCAGACGAAGAGGACAATCAAGACCTTGGAAGATATGTTAAGGGCTTGTGTGCTATCATTTGGTGGGAGCTGGGAGGATAAGCTGGATTTGATAGAAATTTCATACAACAACAGCTACCATTCTAGTATTGGGATGACACCCTTTGAGGCTTTGTATGGGAGACAATGCTTGAGTCCAGTGTGTTGGGATGATGGTTCAAAGACAGTGATTTTCGGACCCCAGATGGTTGAGGATATGATTGAGCAAGTGAAGCTGATTCGTCAGAAGATGAAAGCGGCACATAATTGTCAGAAGAGTTATGCGGATCTACATTGTAGGGATATTGAGTTTCAGATGGGTGACAAGGTACTCTTGAAGGTGTCACCTATGCGTGGGGTGATGAGATTTCTTAAGAGGGGCAAGCTGAGTCAGAAGTTTATAGGCCCCTATGAGATTTTGGATCGGATTGGAGAGGTGGCTTACCGTTTAGCATTAACACCTGCTCTTGAACGGGTCATAATGTGTTTCATGTGTCTCAGCTTCGAAAGTATGTGAGTGATCTGTCTCATGTTCTAGAGGCTGAGACCATTGCGCTTGATGAGGTACTCATTTATGTTGAGGTGCCAAAGGAGATCTTGGACCGAAAGGTGCGCAAGACCAGAAATGGGGAGACAACTTTGTTGAAGGTGTTGTGGTCTAACCATAACGTGGAAGAAGCGACTTGGGAGCTTGAATATGCTATGTGGGAGAGATACCCACATCTTTTGGGGAGGTATGTTCGGTTATAGGACGTAACCTTGTTCTTTAGAGGGGCAAGGAGATAATTGCATTACGTTTATGTTACTAGTTAGTGTCTTTCGGTGGGTAGTGGTACTCGAACGAGAGTTTTGCTCATGGATTTCATTCTTGCATTCCTTTAACACGGCTTCACGCATTCCGAGATACCAAAATTCCTTTCCGACTCACTTATGCATACTTGAGGAGCTACAAAATGGCTAGTTTTCCGTCATTCTGGTTCACATCTGCAAATATTACAAAACAAACCAAAGTAGACTATTCGAGGGATATTTGTAGTGTAACACTACTAAATGACCATGGCAATGCGTGCAAATATGGCCTAAAAGGTCTATATAAAATACACGCATCAAACTTCCCCAAACCAAACCTTTGCTTGTCCTCAAGCAAGAAATGATGCAGCAAACAAATGAAACAAATAAACTCCGGACTACCGCAAATCGCCTGCTTGAACCAATTTAATGCAACAATCAAACTCAGCAATAATAACAAATGCAAACGAACTGAACCGTCGACCTTGCCAGACCATCAATGTCGGACTCTCGCGAGTCACTCTTCTCTCAGCAAGGCAAAGGGTAAGCAAGTTATGTGTAAGAGAGAGAAGGAGAAAATAGTCGCTCACCTAACTACGACCGTCGCGTTCATGCAATGCTAACTAATATGATAAATGATTCAGTTACCGTACACACGCACAACCACCATTCAAGGACTATCGCACGCCGAATACTCGCAACATTTGGATAAGTGAGGTTATGGGTAAGAAGGGGCAAAGCGATAATGGAATAGAGGAGGTAAAGCGTCAAGCTAGCTACTTGATCTTAATCAAATAACAAAATCCGTCTTCTTATCTCATAATGAAGCACACAGCCACGATTCGGCCAACAACTCACTGAAACCAACAGGATGGAGTGAAAACGAACTGGTTAGCTTATTCAGCTCTATCTGAATCCCCAAATGATATGAATAAAGCACGGGAACAGAGATCAATTTCTTTTTTTTTATATTTTTCTCTGACATAATTTTAATTATTTTTTTTTTTTTCTCGTTTATTTCATCAAAATTTCCAGCTAACATTTCCACGGAAACAAATTCAAATTCAATTCCCAATTTCTTCAGATACCAACTCCGTAGCAAGGATGCAAACCAAACTGATAAAATGAAGTAAATACCTCAATAACCACTACTAGACTAGCTCGACGCAAGGTATGCTAAATTTAGGATGTAGATTGTGGGTCAACTGGCAGTTTTGGCTGAATGTGGAGTTAACTGGGTAATGAGAAAAAGGGAAATTGCAAGCATTCTCCAAACGTGTGATACCGTCCACGAACCCGTACGTGCAGGCAATAGGGAATCAGATTTCATATACATGCAATGCGATGACACGAGGGAGTAACTACTCACAATCCTATATGAACTGGTCATAGATGTCACCAGTTTAGAAGCTCTAATCCTGAGAATATGTAAGTAGGTCGCCAACATGTCAAGTCAAGTCTATTCGTTCAGCATCGATTAACAGCAAATGATCATGCAAGAGATATTAACTGTGCAAGGCTTAAGTCGAGACTAGATGAAGAGTAGGAGAAAAGCGTTCCGACTCGACTAAAATGCAAAAATAAACATGAAAATCGCTGAAGTTTTTGGAATTTTCGAGTGATTAACAATGCATACGAAAATGTAGCAAAACGAAATGCAGACACGATATGGATGCAAAACCTAACTTCCCCAAACCAAACCGTACAATGTCCTCATTGTACAAAGTAAAGGAAAAGGAATTGCAACCTAGAGAGAGACGGAAACTTACAGGAATGCGTGTATGACCGACTTCCCCAAACCAGACTGGAATGATGTGCTCCAGGGAGTCGATCGAGTGGAAAACTACACGATCTAGTGAAAGCGAGATGGAGCTTGCTCGATCGACTGGAAAACCAACGCGTCCGAGAGGGTTCCTTCGCAGGAGTACTCGATCGAGTAACTGGAGTGCTCGATCGAGGGATTATAATGCTCGATTGACTGAAATACTGCTCGATCGAGTAAATGCATCAGAGCAATTAATACCAAAGCAGCGAGAAGCAAGAAAGGACGCAATTGTATTGTTTGAACGATAAAACAGAAATAAACTACTAAAAACTTAAGAAAACGATACAACAAAACGATGATAGATCGGGTTGCCTCCCGATAAGCGCAGGTTTATAAGGTCCCGCACGACCCTTGAGCTTCAATCATCAAGCTCCTCGTTTCCGTCGAAGAATAGCACTTCGGCGCGACCCACAACACTTCAGCTCCATAGTAATGTTTCACATGATGACCATTAACCTTGAACCGTTGACCCTCGGAGTCTTCTATCTCAACGGGTCTAAACTGAGTAACAGCAGTTACTGTGTACGGACCACTCCACCTGGATTTCAGCTTACCAGGAAATAGACGCAGTCGGGCATTGAATAGTAACACCTTCTGCCCGACTTGGAACTCGCGAGGTATGATCCTCTTATCGTGCCAAAGTTTGGTCTTTTCTTTGTAAATACGCGAGCTATCATAGGCATTCAGACGGAATTCCTCTAACGCATCTAGCTACAACAACCGTTTCTCACCACACAAGTTAGCATCATAATTAAGTTGGCGGACTGCCCACCAAGCTTTATGTTCTAGCTCAACAGGTAAATGACAGGACTTCCCGTACACCAATCGATACGGTGAGGTACCGATAGGTGTCTTAAATGCGGTTCTGTAGGCCCATAAAGTGTCCTCTAGTTTGGCAGTCCAATCCTTCCGCGATTTAGACACGACCTTACTTAAAATCTCCTTGAGTTCCCTATTAGAGACTTCAACCTGCCCACTAGTCTGAGGGTGATACCCCAAACCCCTACGATGTTTGACACCATATTTAGACAGTAAGGTCGTTAGCTGCTGGTCCCTAAAATGCATACCCCTATCACTAATGACAACCCTAGGGACGCAAAAACGAGGGAAAATGGTCTTACGAAACAGCTTAATCACGGTCTTAGCATCACAGTTGGGAGTGGCAATCGCTTCTACCCATTTAGACACATAATCTACAGCTACCAGAATATACCTGTTACCAAGACTCGACGGGAATGGTCCTTGATAATCAATGCCCCAGACATCAAAAAGCTCGACCTCTAAAATGCCGTTTT
Organism: Heliosperma pusillum; assembly: GCA_022085475.1. Taxonomy (NCBI): domain Eukaryota; kingdom Viridiplantae; phylum Streptophyta; class Magnoliopsida; order Caryophyllales; family Caryophyllaceae; genus Heliosperma; species Heliosperma pusillum. Next base: position 26,421 of record JAIUZE010012723.1, on the reverse strand, counting down.
GGGGCATTTCATGTCTCTTAGATATGTTTCCTGTCCGCTGACAAGCATCACTACTAGCAACAAAAACTTTAGTGTCAGCAAAAAGAGTCGGCCAATAGAAACCAGACTGTAATACCTTAGCCACGGTGCGCGATGGACCGAGGTGACCTCCACAAGGGGAAGAATGACAGCCTTCTAGGATAACTTTGATCTCCCACTGTGGAACACACCGTCTGAAAAGACCGTCTGCGCATGACTTGAACAAGTATGGATCATCCCAGAAATAATCACGCACATCATGTAGAAACTTCTTCCGCTGCTGATAAGACATATCAGGTGGCAGCTTCTGGCTGACAATGTGATTGGCATAATCTGCAAACCAAGGTTCAACACCATCGTTAGACTTTATAGAATGGACAGTGCATAAAGTATCATCAGCAAACGAATCATTAATGGGAAGAGAATCCTCCCCCTCCTGTCGCGTCAAACGCGAAAGATGATCCGCTACAACGTTCTCAGCTCCTTTCTTATCCCTGATTTCCAGATCAAACTCCTGGAGAAGGAGTATCCACCTCAGCAATCTGGGTTTAGCTTCTTTCTTGTTTAGAAGGTGTTTTAGCGCTGCATGATCTGTAAAAACAATAACCTTAGAACCCAACAGATATGATCTAAATTTATCAAGCGCATAAACTACAGCTAAAAGCTCCTTCTCTGTGGTAGCATATTTCACTTGAGCCTCATCCAGAGTTCGGCTCGCATAGTAAATAGCATTCAAAGCTTTGTCTTTCCGCTGGCCGAGCACCGCTCCTAGTGCGTAATCGCTTGCATCGCACATAATCTCGAACGGCAGCGTCCAATCAGGAGGCTGAATAATGGGTGCAGAGACCAAAGCCTGTTTCAAAGTGTTAAAAGCAGAAAGACAATCATCAGTAAAATTGAAAGGAGCATCTTTTAATAGCAACTGTGTAAGTGGTTTAGTGATTTTAGAGAAGTCCTTGATGAACCGGCGATAAAAACCGGCGTGACCAAGGAAACTCCTCACCCCCTTCACGTTAATAGGAGGGGGTAATTGCTGAATCACTTGCACCTTTGCTCTGTCTACCTCAATACCCCTATTCGAAACCAAGTGCCCAAGGACGACTCCCTCATTGACCATGAAATGGCACTTTTCCCAGTTCAGCACCAGATTAACCTCGATACATTGCTGCAGAACTTTGTCAAGGTTAGCTAAACATTTATCAAAATCATTCCCATAGACACTGAAGTCATCCATAAAGACTTCCATGATAGACTCTATATACTCAGAAAATATCCCCATCATGCACCTCTGAAAGGTAGCTGGGGCATTACACAAACCAAAAGGCATTCTACGATTAGCAAAAACACCCTTGGGGCAAGTAAAAGTGGTCTTTTCCTGATCATCTGGTTGAATAGGGATCTGGAAGAACCCTGAGTACCCATCGAGATAACAGAAAAACTCATGAGAAGCTAACCTCTCTATCATCTGATCAATGAAAGGAAGGGGGAAATGATCTTTCTTGGTGGCGGCATTTAACTGCCTATAGTCTATACACATCCGCCACCCGGTTACTAGTCGAGTAGGTATTGATTCATTCTTTTCATTTTTAACAACTGTAGTACCTCCTTTCTTGGGTATGACCTGAACTGGGCTTACCCATTTAGAGTGGCCAACTGAATAAATAATACCTGCATCGAGCAGTTTCATCACCTCGGTCATCACAACCTCCTCCATCTTCGGGTTCAGCTTTCGCTGACCCTGTCTGCAAGGTTTATGACCTTCTTATAGCCCAATCCTGTGCATACAGACGTCAGGGCTGATGCCCTTGATGTCATCCAGTGAATACCCCATCGCTTTCCTGTTCCTCTTAAGTACAGCCAACGAAGCGGTTAGCTGTTCCTCATTCAGTTTAGAACTGACAATAACTGGAAATCGCTCAGTATTATCAAGAAAAGCATATTTAAGGTGAGTTGGAAGGGGCTTACGCTCGGGAACTTTTACCTCGACGGAACACAAGGCGTGACCCAAGTGTCCCAGCTGTTCTTCCTCCGCATCAGTCAATTCTTCCTCATCGGCAGTATCTCCAAGCAATTTCAGCACTCCGTCATTGTTATCAAAATAATCTGCACACTCATCTAGCAATGTTAAAGATTCCAATGGATCCTTCATCAAGGAATCCGGCCAGAACTCATAAGTGAACTCATCAATGATATCAACAGAAAAGCAGGCATCCTCTATCATTGGTCTAGATAAAGTGTCAGGTAAACTGAACGAAACCGTATCATCCCCCACGGCTAGAGTTAAACGCCCGTGTTTAACATCTATAATGGCCCCAGCTGTACACAAAAACGGTCGACCCAAAATAATTTGGCTACGGGTATCCTCAGCAATGTCTAAAACTATGAAGTCAACAGGAATAAAAAACTTGCCCACCTTAACAGGCACGTCTTCTACGACACCTAAGGGTCTCCTAACAGATCTATCGGCCATCTGCAGGGTGATGTTGGTCGTCTTAAGATAACCCATGTTAAGCTTACGACAGATAGAATAAGGCATGACACTTACACTAGCTCCAAGATCACATAGTGCCTTATCTATCACGACATCTCCTATAACACAAGTAATAGAGAAACTACCCGGATCCTTCAGTTTCGGGGGAGACTTGTTCAGGATTAAGCTACTAGACTCTTCCATAAAGGCGACAGTAGCGAAACTCTCAAGTGCCTTCTTACGCGTAACAATATCTTTCATAAATTTGGCGTAAGGAGGTACTTGAGTGATTAGCTCGGCAAAAGGCACAGTTACCTGAATGTTTTTAACCATGTCTACAAACTTGCTGAACTGTTTCTCCGTCTTTGAATCACGCAAACGACCTGGGTATGGGACTCTGACCATCGGAGACGAGTCCCCAATTTTCTCTTTACTCGGTACCTTCTCAGTAGGGGAAAGTACTTCATCGCACATAATCTCGATTCGTGTGCCTGACGTCTCACATTCACTCGATCGAGACTTCTGTGCACTCGATCGAGTGATTCCTTCCTCGTCATCCTTCGATCGAGTGAAAGGGTTACTCGATCGAAGATCTTCTAACACCGGGCTACTCGATCGAGTATGTTTACTACTCGATCGAGGAATTTCTTCAGCTGAATCACTCGATCGAGTAATGGGTCCACTCGATCGAGCAGTATTCTTGACAAAATCCTTCGATCGAATGGTATTCTCATTCGATCGAACCCTTCTCTGCACATCTTCAGTTAATTCATCTGAGACATCATCGACCTCGGTATGCGTGCTTTCAGGAACGTGTACAAGACCGTCATAAGCACGACCACTTCTCAGATTTATGGCATTGACTGGGTCTTTGGTTGGAAGTAGTGAATTGCATCTGTCGAGCAGTTTCCGGAGGGTTTCCGCACTAGATTGTTGCTCAAGCTTTTGCGCATTGACACTGGCCTTGAGATCTTCATATTCGGCTTGGGTAATGAGTACCTTGCCTTCATCCACGGGTGGTTGAGATTTTGCAGCGGTTAGCTCGGCGTATAACTCGGAAAAAGGACCCCCTTGCTTGAATTTCTTATAAGCAAGAACCCTTGCTGAATCGGCTAAACAAGTAATAGGATCATGTCCCTCATCACCGCATCTACCACAAACCATCTCAATAGCTTGAACTTGGTGTATTTCACCCAAATTCCCCGTTTCTACCACATGAACTTCTTCAACAACAGTGTCCCTCCTTCTCTCCGCTCTAGGATTACCGTAGCTAGCAGAATGGATGGCCATATTTTCAATAAGTTGCCACCCTTCATCATCCTCCACATTAGCCTGGAATCTCCCTCGTGCAGCAGCATCCAGAACCATTCTTTGTTCAGAAAGCAACCCATTGTAAAATTGACTGCACAAAAACCATTGCTCGAACCCGTGATGCGGAACTGAGCGAACTAGCTTCTTGAACCTGGCCCATGCTATACTCAAATCTTCAGTAGTAGATTGAGTAAAGTTCGTGATCTGGCGGCGCAGCGCGTTGGTTCGCAGAGGAGGAAAATACCGTCTATGGAATGCTAGAGCTAGCGAACTCCAATCTTTAACCCCAGCAGCCTTCCTATCTAAATCTCTCCACCAATCCTTAGCATCGCCAGTCAAGGAAAAAGGAAAAAGAAATTACTTTACCTTGTCTTGCGTAACACCAGCAACAACAGGAATGGCGGAGCAATAGTCTGTAAATACCTCTACATGCCTAGCTGGGTCTCTCTCTACCATACCCCCGAATAAATTCCGCTCCACTAAACTGTAGTAGGACGGATGTATTGTGAAGGTACCCTCATCAGCAAGAGGGAGGGTAATTCCATTAGGTAGAGTCTCAGCACTGGGCTCAGAATGACTAGCAATTTTAGGCATCCTGCAGAGAAATTACAGCCGCAACAGGTTCAAATGGTCCTCTTTTAGGATTTATACCTGCAAAAACTAAACACTAACTCAAATATGAGAACAGCCTCAAGGAATAAGTTCCTTGAGACCAGAGACAAACTAAAGAAAGCTACAAAATTACACCGCATCCCCGGCAACGGCGCCAAAATTTGACACGGCTATCGCAACCCTATCAAAGATAAAACCTAACGGTCTCAACAAATGTAGTAGAGGCAGTCGGGTATCGATTCCACAGGGAGAAGGAATCCTATAACTTGCTAAGTTTGCCAAGGTAACACAACTAGGGGGTTTGTTTGAAAGATTTTCTAACACTACAAAAGGAAAGGGAAAGAGAAATAAAGAGAGAAAAATCAGGAAGAAAAAGAACTAGGATCGTCGGTTCCCCATGGCATCTAGGGTCAGGTTAGAAATCAAAGTAGAATCTAAACAGGTTTGTGGGTAGTGAAAAGGTCCTCTCGGTCCGCTATTCGCCCTAAGATATACTAACTTAGCTCTCGCCCTCATTAGTATAATCCCAAAGTTCATCACTGATCTATCCTCTTCCAATCTCTCGATCTAGGTCAAGGGGGTATCAAATCAATCAATTGAATGCGTCGACTCAAACAATTCAAAGTTATTAAATGTGGTGATTGCTTCCAAACCTAATCTAGAGACTACTAATCAACTCATCTTATCTAAGCCACGGTTCCCCTAAATCCTAGCAAAGAAATTAGCTACACATAATAGAAAGAAGAACAACAACAATAACAAATAAGGAACAAAAAGACATAGATAAATAATTAATTGAATTCAAGAACAATAATACCGAATTGGAAAGCAGAAGAAAGTCAGAGCAAGTCCTACAATTCAGATCCACAAATAACAGTAAAAAGTAAGTCTAGGGTAGAAAGTTGCTGTCTAGTCTAAAATCTAATGTGAGGAGAGCCCCCCCATATTGTTGCGTAGTTTCACCCTTAAGTACAATAATAGATTACAAGGCGTCCACACTAATTCACGAAGCCCATCAATATAAAACCACTCGATCGAGTAGAAATTGTTGTCCAAACCACTCGATCGATTGGCAGCAGTGCTCGATCGAGTAAATTCCCAGTTTCTAACAGCTCGATCGAGTGGATTGGTTACTTGATCGAGATCTTCTAATCAAAGAGGTGGTCGATCGAAGGCTTTTGTACTCGAACGAGAGTTTTGCTCATGGATTTCATTCTTGCATTCCTTTAACACGGCTTCACGCATTCCGAGATACCAAGATTCCTTTCCGACTCACTTATGCATACTTGAGGAGCTACAAAATGGCTAGTTTTCCGTCATTCTGGTTCACATCTGCAAATATTACAAAACAAACCAAAGTAGACTATTCGAGGGATATTTGTAGTGTAACACTACTAAATGACAATGGCAATGCGTGCAAATATGGCCTAAAAGGTCTATATAAAATACACGCATCAGATGGCCAGACGAAGAGGACAATCAAGACCTTGGAAGATATGTTAAGGGCTTGTGTGCTATCATTTGGTGGGAGCTGGGAGGATAAGCTGGATTTGATAGAAATTTCATACAACAACAGCTACCATTCTAGTATTGGGATGACACCCTTTGAGGCTTTGTATGGGAGACAATGCTTGAGTCCAGTGTGTTGGGATGATGGTTCAAAGACAGTGATTTTCGGACCCCAGATGGTTGAGGATATGATTGAGCAAGTGAAGCTGATTCGTCAGAAGATGAAAGCGGCACATAATTGTCAGAAGAGTTATGCGGATCTACATTGTAGGGATATTGAGTTTCAGATGGGTGACAAGGTACTCTTGAAGGTGTCACCTATGCGTGGGGTGATGATATTTCTTAAGAGGGGCAAGCTGAGTCAGAAGTTTATAGGCCCCTATGAGATTTTGGATCGGATTGGAGAGGTGGCTTACCGTTTAGCATTAACACCTGCTCTTGAACGGGTCATAATGTGTTTCATGTGTCTCAGCTTCGAAAGTATGTGAGTGATCTGTCTCATGTTCTAGAGGCTGAGACCATTGCGCTTGATGAGGTACTCATTTATGTTGAGGTGCCAAAGGAGATCTTGGACCGAAAGGTGCGCAAGACCAGAAATGGGGAGACAACTTTGTTGAAGGTGTTGTGGTCTAACCATAACGTGGAAGAAGCGACTTGGGAGCTTGAATATGCTATGTGGGAGAGATACCCACATCTTTTGGGGAGGTATGTTCGGTTATAGGACGTAACCTTGTTCTTTAGAGGGGCAAGGAGATAATTGCATTACGTTTATGTTACTAGTTAGTGTCTTTCGGTGGGTAGTGGTAATATATGTTGTGGTATGTTACGTTGATGTTAGTGTGCATTATATGTAATGTGTTGATGTTGTGTCTTATGATATTGGTTGGTAGGAGTGTTTGATGGTGGGAGTATGAGTTGTGAACTTCGAGGACGAAGTTCGTTCTTAAAGAGGAAAGATTGTAATACTCCGTATTTTTCAGTACTAGGTACTCGATCGAGTAAAGCTTACTCGACCGAGTGGATTGTGTACTCGGTCGAGTAAAGGGTATTCGGCCGAGTAAGGTTGGTGTGTCAGTTGAACAATATTTTGTTCTTGGGCACTCGGCCGAGTGTGGAGAGCACTCGACCCTGTGAGTCGTACTCGACCGTGTGCATCATGTACTTGACCGAGTACACCGGTCTGCGAGAATATTTCGGACGATTTGATTAAGGATTATTAAGAAAGATTAAAACAAAATTTCACTTTATGTTTCATAATCAAAACCATAACCTCTCTAAAACTCCCTCAAAACTTCTAAGATCATCCTTAATCATTCCAAGCCAGATCTATTGCTTTTGTCTTGTTGATTCCAATCAGTAAGTGATTTTGTACATGGTTATTGTTATTGTTTGTATTGAATTATGTAACTCTAATTGAATTGGGGGTAAAATGGTTAGTATTAGTTATATGATTACTACATCTTTAGGTGGAGAATTCGTAGAAGAGGACTTTTGATTTCCTTGCTTGTGAGTATTTGCGGATTTGCTAAAAGGTAGGGTTTTCCTACTCAGTAATTGTGTATGTTAATCATTGTGATAAGATGAATTATTGTGATATTGTATTTGATTGATTGATGATGATGAAGTTGGTATTGGAGTTTGGAGTGGTTACTTGGTTACTATTTTGGTGGTCCGTCGGGAGAAGATGAAGTATGTGGATAAGGATGAAAGTGGGCGGATTAGAGTAGAGCTTAAGTACATTGGTTTTTGAAGGGAAATATAAAATGAGGGGGGAAAAGGAGAAAAGTAACAATTAATTATAAAGCTTCGTTAGTCAAGTGACGGGGTTTGACATTTTTAACGTCAAGGTGCGGTTGATACCATGCGACAACCACAACATAAATATTATGTACTCCTTGGCAAAAAAAAAATAAATTTACGTACCTTGTTGCAAACGACCCTAAATGTTAGGTACTACTTGACAAAAAAACCCAATTTTTTAAAATACAAGATACTAGGTACAAAACTCAAAATGCAATCAGCCACGCTAATTAGTTACGGAATTACTTTTTTCACATTCGGGTTTTACTCTTTCACATACACTTTTTCATTAAGTTTCCATATCACATCCTTTCTCCATAACCTAATCAAACGAAATCTTATATGTAACTTTTCCCGTAAAATCGAATGTAATTGTTCTACGAACTTGAATAATGGATTATAATTCTCCAATTATTAATATATTTTGTTTTTTTAGCAATTATTAATATATTTTGTTTAAATTATTAGGATTTATCAATTATTAAAATTAATATGTATACTTGTTTATGAATTATTATCAATTAGGGTTAATGGTTAGGAGGAGGCGCGATGGTTAGGGTGGTGGACAATGTTTTCACCATTCTAAATTTCCAAGAACAGTAACCGAACTCATCATAACTACAACCATCTGAATTTAATCAAAATTTGACATTTACACATAATTGAACAAAATGATTCACACATAAAAGCATGACGTCATATTTCATGTGCAGTACCAAACTAAGTTGATGGAAAATTTCAAGTATAGTACCAAACAACTCATGGGAAAGGATGAGAATCTAGTGTAGGGGGAGGCTGGACAAGGGTAGTTGAATAAAGGGGGAACAGAGGTCGGTCAAAGTTGTAACACCCCCATATACCAAAGAGACTTACAAGACCTCCTTAGTACATGGAGATGCTACCATCTTGGTTGTCCGAGGTAGTACATATAAAAACTCACAATAAAAGAACAATACTTTATTTAAATACAATAGTTTAACTGAAATACATAAATCCCAAATCAGACGGCATACCGTCTGATCCAATAATCCAAAACCAACATAACAATAAAGTAAATATAATGTCTATGACTTTAGTAGACTCAGCGTAAGCTATGACTCAACAGTGGTGATCCCCAATCAACATCCCAGCACAGTTAAATGGGTTACCTGTTGATGACATGCTCACCATTCCCCAATGGATCACAACAGTTTTGTAAAACAGTAACAAGGTCAGTAAAGGTATACACCGATCAATGTACAAGAGAGTCAAGCTCACAATAAAGACAGAGAAAACGGAGGGCCACCGCAGCGGTTACCTCAACAGCATCAGGTTACCATCCCTAACCTGCAAAACCACCAATTGATCCTAGACCGCAGTCATAGGCATCGAAATTCCATCTCACCGCAGTGAGACACCCGGAACATTAATGTGCACATCCCCCTTGCAGCGAGAGAACTCGGGGTGTGATCCGTCTCCCGACAGACCACCAAAATAGTAACCAAGTAACCACTCCAAACTCCAATCCCAACTCCATCATCATCATCATCAATCAATCAAATACAATATAACTATAATTCATCTTATCACAATGATTAACATACACATTTACTGAGCAGGGAAACCTATCTTTTAGCAAATCCGCAAATACTCACAAGCAAGGAAATCAAAAGTCCTCTTCTACGAATTCTCCACCTAAATATGTAGTAATCATATAATTAGTACTAACCTTTTTCCCGTTCCCCCTCAATTCAATTAGGGTTACATAATTCAATACAAACAAAGACAATAACCATGTAGAAAATCACTTACCGATTGTAATCAACATGACAAAAGCAATTGATCCGGCTTGGAATGATTAAGGATGATCTTAGAATTTGTGAGGGAGTTTTAGTGATGTTAGGGTTTTGATTATGAAACATAAAGTGAAATTATGTTATAATCTTTCTTAATAATCCTTAATCAAACCGTCCGAAATATTCTCGCAGACCGGTGTACTCGGTCGAGTTCATGATGCACTCGGTCGAGTACGATTCACAAGGTCGAGTGCTCTCCAAACTCGGCCGAGTGCCCAAGGACAGAATACTGTTCAACTGACACACCACCCTTACTCGGCCGAATACCCTCTATTCGCCCGAGTAAACAATCCACTCGGTCGAGTAAGGATTACCCGACTGAGTACCTAGTACTCGAAAATATGGAGAATTACATTCTTTCCTCCTTAAAAACGAACTTGGGAGATAATGTACCACACTTAATCTATCATGACTATAAGGTTAATGAGGAGGAGGTGATGAGTTGGCTATGGATGTGAGATGAAGTTTGAGGTTGTGGAGGACTGATGTTGATTGGGAGGTAATGTGTTGGAGTAAGTGTCCTCCACAATAGTGCATTTATATGATAAATCTCATTTTGGAATATCCGTGGGATGACGAGTATATTGATACTCCACGTCAGTTGATTAACTTAAATCAATAACGATCAGCTGAATAGAGTTAGACGTTATTGTCATATTACGGCGGTATTCAACTGAGCCCTTTCGGTCACACCTAAAGGATGAGACCCAAACAGTAAACTAATTATTTGTATACGATACAGTTTAAATAGTCTTTTACATATATATTTGATATATGTTTGGTTACGAGAGTTATTTATTGGAAATTGAGTTAGGAACTCATTCAGGTTAGGTTTGTTAGTCAATTATACGATAACTGACTGAATAAGTTTTACGTCTTATTTTAATACGATTAAATAAGATTTAATTTAGTAATTAATCGTTAATTCACTAAATTAGTTGAGGCTGTGCATATATTTTGAGGTAGAGGTAATTACTTAATTATCTTTAAAAAGAGTTGTAAAATAAATTAACTGGACATTGTGGGACCCATTATATATTGATATAATGGTAAAATATCACTTAATAGTTGAGTGTATAATGATTAATAATTTGAGTCATATAATTGTTATATGATCAAATTAACATCTAATTATACAAGATAATTAAGCATATGATTATAATTTGTAAGTATTTGTGGGACAAATATAAAAAATCAAAATGGTCCATTGTGGACTCATGTGCACCGGTTTTGTGTAGACAAAATCACTAGTGATTTTACTCTACCAATTCCACACTGTACCAAGTGATTATGACATGTTATGACATGTTATGACACATGATCATTATCATTCTCTTACCCACACTCAAGCTATTTGCATGTGAATAAAATAAGGAAGAAAATCACCTCTTTTGGTGAGTTGATGACCGGCCAAAGTGACTTAAATAGAGCACTTTGGTTGTTCATTTCTTACTTCTTCATAATTCACTTGTTTTGCCTTATTTCTCCAACCTCTCTCTAAAAAATCTCACTTCAACTAATATTCATATTACTAGAGTAGCAATAATCCTAATATTAGTTACTTCTTGTCACTATATTTTCTAGTCTAAAATATAGTGATATTTTTGGGTCAAATCTTGGGTGCATGTGGGAAGGAGACTTTCTACATTGAAAGTTCATTCTAAGGAAATCATCCTCTTTGTTTTAGCTCAAGATCAATAAGGAAAGGAGTTTCTTATTGTGCCCATATATACCAAAATTTCTCAATGTAAGAAAATTTCATCTTTGTTTGTTTATGCCTTTATATTTGCATGCATGTTACATAGATCATTAAATACTAAATTAACAAGTTATGTTACATAGATCATTAAATACAAAATTAACAAGTTACATAGATCATTAAATACTTGTAGTTATGAATTAATAAGTATTTTTTGTCAAATGTAATCATATTAATTTGTATGATGATATTTAGTCACCTAGTATGCATTAATATGACAAATCACAAACTACATGTTACATGTGACACATTGTATGACATATTGACATTTGACAAAGTTAAAATGGACACCTTATAATTATGGGGGCCGAAAGTTGCATGGGTTAGTGGGTGTCTTATTTAATTGTTAAATAAAGACATCATCATAGCCTAAATACTAGCCTTACACACCTATGTTTTCTTGTGAAGAACAACATAAAAAGTGAAGGCCATGTGTTGGTTTTGGCTACCATTTTTCACGGCACCTTCACTAGAAAAGAACAAGATTCTTTTTCTTATTTTCATTCATTCTCATGCAAATTTATCTCATATACAACTCTTTCTCTATCTAAAAGGTTTAGATCAAAAATTGTTCATAGATTCTAATATTACCATCTTATTACTAGTAGTAGTAATACTGATGATCATTATTTATACACTTCCCTTAGACACATATAACTCGATTTACCGTCTTTCCTTGCTTATTTCTATGCTATTTTAGCTAGAATATCAATTATGCCGCTTCTATTATGTTTTAATGCAGATTGGATGCATTTGGAGCTTTTTGAGTAGATATGGAGCATGGTGGAGTCGGATCGTAGAAGGTTAGGCACGGGAATCGAGAAAGAAAAGAGAAGAAATGAAGAAAACCAAAGAAACGAGCCAAAAGGAAGGGATGCTCGATCGAGCAGTCCTACCTTGCTCGACCGAGTCGTGTTGATGGCTGCTCGATCGAGCAGAATCACTTTGCTCGATCGAGCAACCTACTTTTCTGGCGGCTTTTCGTATTTTCCTAAACTAGTTAACCTAATTAATTAAGTTTTGTATTATAAAAAGAAAGCTCGTCTTTCATGCTTTAATATTAGAAAACCTAATTTATCTTTCTTTGCCTCTGGATTTTATTCAAGACGATTGTCTTTAGTTCAAGCTTGTAATCGGTATTCTTTAATATTCTTTGTTATTCAGTTAATTACCTTCTAGTTCTTTAATTATTCTTTGTTACTCCTTTCATAATTGTTAATCATGTTTGCTTTATTTAATACCGTTGTTATTAATATTATTATGAGTAGCTAAATTCCTTTCTAGGGTTGAAGGGGATCTAGGATTGTTAGAAGGCATAGATTAATTAATTGAATTACAATTGCATGGTTATCGTTTGATTATCTTTTTAATTCTAGTTGTTTGATTACTGGCCATGATTAATTAACTAGTCTCGCGAATTAGGATTGACACCGACCGGGTTAAGACTAAGATAGGCTACGATAATTTAATAGAACTCGTTTAATGATAGCGATCACATGTTAAATTGTAGATCTAAAGGGCAAAATTGAATCGACCGATCTTGTGACCTTAGATAACTTTTTTGCATGATAGTTGACTTCATCCTTACCCCTGAACAATAATCCTAGTGAACCTGAGACCCTAGACTTTTAATCTTATTGTTTTCAATCGTTTATTGTTATCATTTGTTTTTATTGTTATTGTTATTGTTTGCTATTTATTGATTGCTTTTAGACTAGAAACTCAATCTCAAAACCCCGAATTGTTACTATAGAGACAAACCTAGTTTAACAGATTAGAATACTACCGCCTCCCTGTGGATTCGATACCTTGCTTACCGCTGACTATTAGTTAGTAGTGATTTAGGTTTACTTTGATTAAGGAGACGCGACTTTACCCTTATCAAATTTGGCGCCGTTGCCGGGGAGGCAACAGTTTTCTGTTTGTTTCTACTTAGTTTGTCTTTTTCGTCTCAGGGAACCTAAGTTCCTTGAGACCGTTCTCATCCTTTTCTTTAGTTTTTGTTTATGCCCAGGTGTTCTAGGTCCGTTCTCGTGCCCTACGATTCCGAACCAGAGAAGACTCTCCGAGCTAGACGAAACTTTTGGAAGGAAATTCAAGAAGCGGAAGACTTGAGTACGCTTGAAACAGTTTACGCCGAATTCGTCGCAGAAAAACCATCCTTAGAAGAGGATACACCTATTTATGCATTCCCTACAACCATGCCTACTCTAGCCAGCCATTCGGAGCCTACCGTTGCATTTATTCCCAAGGGATTTCAACTCCCTACTACGTGTAATAGCACTTTTGAGATTCGTCCATCTTATATCTCTTTGGTGGAGCGAAACATGTTTGGAGGGAGCCCTACTGAGGATCCTGCTAAGCATATGGAGAAATTCACCAACTATCGTTGCTCTATTCCTTTAACGGGTGGGGTGACGCAAGATCAGATCAAGTTGGTGTTATTCCCCTTTTCACTACGAGACGGGGCAGAATATTGGTTGAGTGAGTTAGATATGGCTGCACTTGGCATCACCGATTGGAATTCTTTGTCTCTTGCATTCTATAAAAGATACTTTCCGCCACAGAAAACCAATGCCATTCGAAGCCAAATCACAAGTTTCAAACAAAGTCTCACTGAGAACTTCAATGAGGCATGGGTTCGCTTCAAAAAGCTTGTCAAGTATGTTCCACATCATGGTTTTGATACTTGGTTCCTATGCAACCAATTTTACAATGGGTTATATGATGATTAGAGAACATTGCTAGATTCTGCTGCTAATGGGAGATTCCAAAATAATACTACTGATGACAATGCTTGGAAGTTAATTGATAAGATGGCTAATCACATTGCTGAGTATGGTAATCCTAGGGGTAATGCGAGGAGAGGAGGTTCAGATAATGCAGTTGCAGCTCAGTTGGAGTCATTAACTGCCAAAATTGTCGAGTTACAAACTTCAAATTTCTTGGAAAATAAACAAACGGTTCATGCCATGGTTCAACAAGAGCCAACCTGTGAAAGATGTGGTACTATGGAGCATAATGCAGTGGAATGTATGAGTACGGTTGAGCAAGTCTTTGCCTTTCAATCCTTTAAGCAAGGTACACCTTACTTCAACTTTTACAATGAAAGGACGAAAGAGCATCCAAATTTCTCTTACCGAAGTCAGAATGTTCTCAATCCTACCCCACCGCCACCTCAACAACAAGGTTCCTCTTATGTGATTCCTCAGAATCGCAATTCTCAAGGTAATTATAACCGTTCCAATCAAGGTGGCCAAAACTTTCAACAACCTCCACCTCCACCACCTCCAAGTAATGATATGAAGGAATTGAAAGGCATGTTGCCGCAAAGTCTTATGATACAACAAAAGCAAGATGCTCAGATCTCACAATTGCTAGCTCATAACAAGATGGTTGACACTCAAATTGCCCAATTGGCAATTCAAAATCCATATAAACAACCAGGTAATCTTCCTCCTCAAGGACACCCTCCACATGAACAAGCCAATGCTATCACCTTGAGGAGAGGAACCCATTACAAAGGCCCTGAAATGATAGGGGATGAAACCGACGAAAGTATGGAAGTTGCTGGTCAAAGTTCAAAAAACAGCGAAAAAGGGGCTGAAAATACGGTTGCTCGATCGAGCAGCACCCCTTGCTCGATCGAGCAACCCAAAAAATTTGGCAAAATTCTGCTCGGGAAGTTTCTGAAAGTTACTGTTCTGAAAAACTCGATCGAGCAACCCCTATGCTCGATCGAGCAACCCCTGATCAGGATGATAAGTCTTTTAATTCATCTTCCAAAGCCAAAGAAGCCGAGCCAATTGCCATTGCACTTCCCTTTCTGCACCGCCAACATAAATCCAAGCTTGATAAACAGTTTGGGAGGTTTATGTAAGTGGTCAAGAATTTGCAAGTGAGTGTACCTTTTACCGAGTTTATCACTCAAGTGCCGGCTTATGCAAAGTTTATGAAGGATATATTGACAAGGAAGCGGTTCTTTAATGAAGTGGAGACGGTTGCATTTACTGAGGAATGCAGTGCTGTGTTGTAATCCAGATCACCATCTAAGCTAAAGGATCCATGGAGTTTTTCTATTCCTTGTAATATCGGTTGTTTAGCTATAGATAAAGGCCTTTGTGATCTAGGGGCTAGTGTTAGTGTGATGTCATTTTCTATATGCAAAAAGCTTAAAATCGGTCAACTTACTGTTACAACCATGACCTTACAAATGGCCAACCGTTCTATTAAACACCCGTTGGGGATTTTAGAAGACGTACCGGTTAGAGTAGGGAAGTTTTTCATACCTGTTGACTTTGTTGTCTTAGATATGGCTGAGGACACCCAAATTCCTATAATCTTGGGATGACCATTCCTCCATACTGCGGGGGTGGTTATAGATGTTAAGAATGGGAGACTTACACTAACAGTGAGGGATGACACAATCACTTTCAATTTAGATAATGCAATGAAACACCCCATGTTAGAAGAGACATGTCATAGAGTCGATATTGTTGATTTAACTATTGATGACTGTCTTTCTTTATGTTTGAATAGGGATCCTCTGGAGATCGCTTTAATTTCCATCACTGCTGAAGCTGGAAGCTCACGGAGTAAAGAAGTAGTTGAGATGGAAAAACTGCTGACAGGAGAGGAATGCAAGTTACAGAAGGTGTATAGCTTAGGTAACCCCCCTAATGTTACCTAGGTAAAGAAACCTGAACTTAAACCCCTCCCCTCTCATCTTAAATATGTTTTTCTTGATTCCCATGAGATGAATCCTGTAATTGTCAGTGCTAGCCTATCTGAAAGCCAACTTACTGATTTGTTGGTGGTTTTAAAAAGGCACAAAAGGCTATAGGTTATAGCATTGGCGATTAACAAGGTATTAGTCCTGACTTTTGTATGCACCGTATCCACTTAGAAGAAGACCATAAACCTTGTAGGCAGGGTTAGCGTCGTTTGAACCCCACTATGCAAGAGGTGGTTAGAAAAGAGGTGGTTAGAAAAGAGGTGCAGAAATTGTTAGATGCAGGAATCATTTATGCTATTTCTGACTCAAAGTGGGTTATTTCGGTTCAGGTAGTCCCTACGAAGGGAGGGACTACGGTCGTCACTAATGAGAAAAACGAGCTCATATCTACTAGACCAGTGACAGGGTGGAGGATGTGTATTGATTATAGGAGGCTGAATGTAGCTACTAGGAAAGACCACTTCCCTCTTCCCTATATTGACCAAATGTTAGAGCGTCTAGCGTGTCATAAATATTTTTGTTATCTAGACGGTTACTCGGGATTCTTTCAGATCCCCATTCATCCTAACGATCAGGAAAAGACTACATTCACATGCCCTTATGGTGTCTTTGCTTACTGCAGAATGCCTTTTGGGTTATGTAATGCCCCCGCCACCTTTCAACGTTGTATGATGGCTATTTTTTCTGATTATATCGAGTCTGTTATAGAGGTCTTTATGGATGACTTCAGTGTTTATGGGACCAATTTTGATAGTTGTTTAGCTAATCTGACTAAAGTCTTACAACGTTGTGAGAAAAGCAATCTTGTGTTAAACTGGGAGAAGTGCCACTTCATGGTAACTGAAGGGGTGGTACTTGTCATTTGGTGTCTGGACTAGGCATCCAAGTGGATAAAGCTAAAGTGGAAGTGGTTGAGCAATTACCGTACCCGGTGAATGTTAAAAGTGTTAGAAGTTTCCTTGGTCATGCGGGGTTCTATCGCCGTTTTATTAAGGATTTTTCAAATATTGCTCAACCAATGGCTAAGCTTCTCCATAAGGATGCCCGTTTGTGTTTACTGATGAGTGTGTTAAGTCTTTTGACAGGATTAAACAAGCTTTAATCTCAGCTCCTATTATCCAGTCTCCTGATTGGACATTGCCGTTTGAGATAATGTGTGATGCCAGTGACTATGCAGTTGGGGCTTTTTTGGGGCAAAGGAAGGATAAGGTGCTACATGCAATTTACTTTGCTAGTAAGACTTTGGATGATGCACAAGTTAACTATGCTACCACTGAGAAAGAGTTACTTGCTGTTGTCTTTGCTTTGGATAAGTTTAGAGTGGGTTCTAAGGTGATAGTCTACACTGACCATGCAGCACTAAAGTACTTGTTGGCTAAGAAGGAAGCTAAACCTCGGCTTATTTGTTGGATCTTGTTGCTACAAGAACTTGATTTGGAGATCCGGGATAAGTCAGGTGCAGAGAATGTGGTTGCTGACCATTTGTCTCGTTTAAGGTTTGAAGGGGGCGATTCGAACCCCATTGACGATTCGTTTGCTGATGATCATCTCCTTGCCATTACCATGGAAACTCCATGGTTTGCCGATTGATGGGGCGGTTTTGTCGCGTACCGCCCAAGCAAAAACAATTTATAAAACCCAACTAATGCGATAGCGGAAGTCGGGGTCGAACCACAAAGGACGGTGGGGTTAGGCTATAAGTCTCGGTTTTGTTCTAGTTTAGTCAAACAAACAATGTGAGTGATAATAATAAGCTAATGAATTAAAAACTAGTAAACATAAACCAAACAAAGAACACAAATGAGGGGAGGTGGCGAGGGTCTCGGGTTCACTTAAGTAGGTGGGGTCAAGTCTAAGACAAAATGAGAGGTGAAACGAAGGATGAGGTCTAGGTGTGTCTCCATCTTTCAATGAGAGAAGGTCCTTGAGTCGAGTCTAGCCAAGCTTTCGCCTTAGCCATTCTAAACCCACTTGTCAAGTGCGATCAACAAACAAGTCAAGGCTTTCGCCCATGACGAGTCTACACGATAAGAAATGCCAAACTTTCATTTAAGCAATTCAACAAACATATTAAATGCACAAGACAAGAGGAAAACATCCAACGCTCAACATCTAAAAAATAAGGTAATTAAGATGGGTACAAGTCTAGGTAAAGTCTCAACCTTTCGGTCTAAGAGGTCGTCCCTTAGGTCGGGTCTAAGCAAGCTATCGCTCATATTAGGCCAATCCTATCAAAATCATGCCGTCTAATTACTACTAGTCTAAGCTTTCGCTTTAAAGAGTAGTGAATAAAAATAGAGAAATACTCAAGTTTTCACTTCAAGCATTTCATCGAACATGGAATGAGCATAAGATTAAAGACAAGTAACCCACAAAATTACTCTTAACAATACACAATAATTAAACCCATTTAATCCCACTTAAGATCCTCTTTAACCCTAGCAATAAGCTACTCTAACATGGTGAAAACTAAAGTAATTAAACCACCCACTAACAATAAAAAGAACATAAACATGATATAACTAACAAAGTAACAAACTTTAATGAAATTAACAACTAAAATAAACTTAAACAAAGACATGAGATTAACAATAATAAAATGAAAAGGGAAAGAAAATTATACCCAACTTGAAGGAAATTGTGTAGTGAACTAGAATGAAGAATTAATTGCATAAAGATTGAAGCTTGTCCCGGAATAATTAATCTATTACATATAATAAAGTTAGATCTAAACTAATCTCCGTGATATATCCACGGGATTGAGATTATTCGGCATCCGTAACAATAAAGGTATTGGAAAATACCTAGGAATCTCTACTGATTTTGAGCACTCCAAACGAAATATTTTTGACGGTTTGACGGAGAATGTAAGAAAGAGAATTTCTTCTTGGAATGGACTTTTTCTCTCTCCGGCTGGTAGACTGACGTTGATCTCTTCAATCCTCTCCACCCTTTCAAATTTCTTCCTATCGGTATTCAAAATACCGGTAAGTGTGTCAAAGAGAATTAATTCTCTTCTCTCACATTTTTGGTGGGCTGGGATAAGGTCATCAAAAACTATCCACTGGTGCAGTTCTAATTTCTTAAGTTTCCCCAAGAGTCGTGGCGGGCTTGGTATTAGGAATATTGGTTGCTTCAATCAGGCTCTGCTTGCGAAACAGGCTTGGAGATTAGTTAAAGAAGACGAAAACTCTCTCTTTGTTAAGGTCTTTAGGGGTAAAATTCTAAATAATGACCTTCATATTAATCCTCAATCCATCAAATCTGACACGAACATGTCTTGGGCCTGTAAGGGACTAAGAATGGGTATGGAACTTATTGTTCAAAACCTAGGATGGAAAATAGGACGTGATTCTACTGCTTCGATTTGGAATTCCAAATGGGTGAATGGAAAGGAGCCCCCGCCGGGAGAATGCATCTCTCCACCACCAGGTTTCTATAGGCCCAACCTTATGGTGCGTGATCTAATTAACCAAGCGGGCAAATGGAATGACCAGCTTCTTTCTGATATTGTAGATGAGGAGTGGAAAAGGAAAATCCTTGCTATTCCAATCCCTGATAATCGAAGTAAAGACGTACCATATTGGACTCTTACTAGATCTGGTATCTACTCTGTTAAAAGTGGCTATGGTGTTGCTCTCGATTCTCTCCAAGAAAAGATCAGCACTATCAAAGATCGATCTCGTATTGGGACTAAAGAAACTTCTTTCTGCAAAAGTCAGCTCTGGAATCTTCCTATTCCTCACTCTTGGAAAATTTTTATCTGGAAAATCATAACAAATACCTTACCAGTGGGATATGAATTCCACAAAAGGAAAATTGAAGTTGCCTTCAACTGTCACTTCTGTAGTGGTATTTCCTAGGTTGAAACCCTCGAGCACCTCTTCAGAGACTGTCAATGGGTTCAAAAAATTTGGAGCTCTTCAAATCTGGGGATTAGAACTGAAAATGATTCTCTCTTACCCTTCAGAGACTGGATTATAAACTGGCTTTCCTACTTCTCTAGAGTGAAAAATTCGGAAGATCAAGTTATCTCCTTTATTGCAATCATTAGAGGCATCTGGATAACCAGAAACGAATGCGTCTTTAGGGGATCAGATCCTTCTCCAGCCTCAATATTACTCAGATCCAGTGATAGTTCCGCCACGGTTGCTGCTGCTTGGGCCACCTCTAGATCCTCTTCACGGGTAACTAATCATATGCAGGATGGGTTAAAATCTATGATAAAAGACTCATACTCTATTCCTTTTGTGGGTCTTGGTTCCTCTTGTTGTGCTATTCGTATAAAGGTGGATGCGAGCTGGATGCCTAACCTTCGTTCTGCGATTGGGTGGGTTGCTTATGACAATTCATGTGTCTTTTATAAGGACCAAAAGAATCTATGGGCAGAAGGACCGTTACAAGCGGAAGCCACTGGTATTAAGGAAGTACTCATTTGGTGTCATGCTAATAATTTTCTCCACGTGCACGTCCTGTCAGACTGCCTTCAAATTCTACTTCAAATTTTCAATATTGAGGAAGGACACCATGAGGCCCAAGGGATCCTAGATGATATTCGACAATTATCCCTTTCTTTTCATTGCTTATGCTTTAGCTACATACCCCGCTCCCTAAATAAAATTGCTCATGGTCTTGCGAAAAAGGCTATGATTATGTAAAATTTTCTTTACTATTGCCAAAAAAAAAAAAAAAAAAAAAAAAAATACTATTTCCTACTGTTTTTCTGCGTCTCCTTCCTCTGTCCTTTTTCCTCTTCTTTTTTTCCTGCTTTCTTTCTTTCTTTTTTGGCTGCATTCTCGTTTTCTTCCTAAGCCCAAAAACCAAGCCCTTTTCTTGTCTTTTTGTCCCAGCCAACCAAAACAAATGAAGGCTCCTCTTTGGCTTTTTGTTTCTCCAGTGGACCAACAACAAAAGGCCCACATGCTTTCTTGTTTTTTGCTTGTCTTCAAAAAATGTTCGGCCCATTTAAATAGCCCATGCCTAGCTTGGACTTTGCAGGAAAACCAAGGAAAGACGAGAGCATGATAAAAAAAAATGGACGGCCCAAGTTTTCATCGGGCTTGATTCCTTTTCGTCTTTCTTTGACCCGTCTTTACCGCTTGAGTTTCCTCGACTTAATACCTACAATATCAAAATAACAAAAAAGACAATACTAATTCTCGATTTATGAAGACTACTAGCAATTGTTCTTAGGAAAATAATTATTTCTATTAAAATATTAGAATGAGCTTTTTACACATGAAAGCACGCAAAATCGAGTCAAGGAATGGTTTAAATACGGAATAAAACGATACTAAAATTATACTTATCACCGATTATGCTAACTTTTCGGTTGGGGGAATTATCCCTCCGGGTCAATCTTATCAGCAAAAGAAGAGGTTTCAACACGATGTCAAGAGGTATTTTTGGGATGATCCTTATCTATTCCGGCAATGTGCCGACGACATTTATCGACAATGTATTCTAGAGGGTGAGGTATATGCTATCCTTTCTCATTGTCACTCTTCTTCATATGGCGTACATCATGGTCCCTCAAGGACATATTCTAAGGTTATGCAGTCGGGTTTTTACTGGCCGACTATTCTCAAGGATGCTACTACTTTTGTCCGTTCTTCTGACTCGTGTCAAAGGACGGGAAATATTTCGCAAAGGCATAAGATGCCTCAAACGGGTATTTTGGAAGTTGAGATATTCGATGTTTGGGGTATTGACTACCAAGGGCCATTCCCATCTTCCCATGTTAACCAATATATTCTAGTAGCAGTCGACTATGTGTAGCAGGAGCTCACCCAAGGGGCCTTGATGATCAAGCCACAAGCAAGACAAGCCTGACCCCAAGACCCCCTCAGATGGAAGCTCGAGTCACAAGGTCTAAACAGCAAGTCATGGCAAGCCAACTTCAAGCCAAACCAAGCCAAGATATTGAGGAAGATGGTCCAGGGCTTGCCAAGCCATGCCAAGGTCCAACACAGTCCACATTCCCCACACAAGACAGAAACAATGCCAGTCAGAGCTCAGCAGACCAACTAGCAAACCCAGCACCAAGGAGGTACACCAGAGCATCCCAACCACCCCCACCATGGCCTACCATAGAGACAACCCCCTAATCAACAAGTTTGTCCAGGATAATCCCTTTTGAAGTCTAGCAAAAACTTAAGTAAGAAGCAGCCCAAGTTAGAGTCCAATGAACATTAAAGCAGAGAAAGTACAAGTTCAGATTGTGGCTTTCCTTTTGTTTAAGTCAACTTGTCCTCATCCAAGTCAGGTTTATCTAAGTCATAATAAGAGTAGAGAGTCCCAAGGAGCAACAAGACACCCAGGCAAGGCAGCAAGACAACCAGAGCAACAAATTTCCATTTCAGGAAAACTCAAAAATCTGCTTTATTGCTTTTTGTTCAGTCTGTTTTTGTGTCTTGTGTCTCTACTTTATAGTTGTTGAGCTCGTCCCTTTGTGAGACTCTTAATTAGTGTCTGTTTTAGTATTTTAGATCCTAAGCTGGCCCTTGGATGATCTGTGCATCCAATGGTTCACAAGATATCAGCCTCCCTATATAAGGAGGTCTTTGTATGTTGTTTTAATCAGACTTTATGAATGAATTAACTTTGAGAAATCCCTCAAATCTTTCAAACTTGTGCTAAGAGCTGTAGTTTGAGTCAAGCCTGATAAATCTTCAAGGTGTTTGATCAGTGTCTTGCTTTGTGAGTCAAGTTATATCTGTGCCTTGCTGTGATTAGCTTGCTTGCTGTTTGAGTCTAGTCTAGGGTGTTTGTGCTTTGCTGTAACACTTTAACCTGTCTTAGAACTAGTCTTTGAGTCCCTTCTCTTGTGCCTTGCTGTAGGGGAGTTTTTCTAAGTCATATCCTTGAGTTTTCAGTTGAAACAATTCACCCTCTCTAAAACAACATCCATTTCTGTTTGAAATTATTATCTGTTTGAGTAAGCTTAATCAAACATTCCTTAAACTTTTAAACCTTAGTAGTTTACACTCCGAATTGGTTATCAGAGCTTTGGTTGAGAGTCTTAGTGAGTTCATTTTCCCTAACTACATTTAAAAACACAAAAATAGCCCAATGAGTGAAGAGAGACTGGCAGGAGTAGAAGCAAGGATAGAGGACCTGGATGGGATTGTAACCACCCTAACCAGAGCCCTGGATCAGGTAATAGGCAATCAGTTGTTTGCTGGAGGAAGAGGCAGAGGACGTGGAAGAGGCCAAGGAGGAGGCAGAGGAAGGCCACCTGATGATGAAGAGTATCCAGACTCAGATGACTCAACAAGGAGCAGGACTTCCATCCACAGGCACATAGACAAGCATCTTAAGGTAGACATCCCTGAGTTTTCTGGTAGTCTTAATCCTGATGATTTGTTAGAATGGCTAAGAGAAGTAGAAAGAATCTTTGAATACAAAGGATATAATGATTCTAAGTCTTTTAAAGTAGCCATCCTTAAACTGAAAGGGTATGCTTCTCTTTGGTATGAAACCATGAAAGGGTTAAGGGCTAGGGAAGAAAAGAACCCATCAAGTCTTTGACTAAACTGAAAAAGAAACTGCTAGATAAATTTGTTGCTAAGGATTACACCCAGGATCTGTTTATTAAGTTGTCTAAGTTGAAACAAGGGGATAAACCTGTTGAATCCTACTTGAGAGAGTTTGAACAGCTCACCTTGCAGTGTGATATAAATGAGAAACCTGAGCAAAGGATTGCTAGGTACTTAGAAGGTCTAGATAAGAGCATTGCTAACAAGGTTAGGATGCAACCTCTGTGGTCATTTGATGATGTTGTTAACTTATCTCTGAGAATTGAAAAGATAGGGAAGACTAAGTCTGTTACACCAAAACCTGTTAGGCCTTTTCAAACCAGACCTTACAGTGGATTGAGGACCATGGATACCCCTAAGACAGCACCCCCACCTACCTTAGACACGGGAAAGGGCATCATGGGTCATAAACCAAGCACTTCATTGACTGAGAATAGAATTAGGTGCTTCCAATGTCAGGGTTATGGACATTTCAGGAAGGATTGCCCTTCTAAGAAGACTTTAACTATAATGGAGGTTGAGACTTGGGAAAAGGAAGGTCTAGTTGAGTATGAGAGGGATGAGCCTGAGGTTGAAGAAGTGGTGAGTGAGGAAGAAGAGCCTAGTCAGGAGGCAATAGTGGCACTCCCTGACACAGGCCACAGCTTGGTTCTATGGAGAGTAATGCATTCACAACAGATACCTTTGGAGGAGGATCAAAGGTCCCTCATTTTCAGGAGCAGATGTACCATACAAGGGAGGGTTTGTAACCTTATTATAGATGGAGGTAGTTGTACCAATGTGGCCTCTGTTACTATGGTTGACAAGCTGAAATTAAGCACTCAAGAGCACCCTCACCCTTATAAGTTAAGATGGCTGAGTAAGGGAGCAGAGGTTAAGGTGGACAAGCAATGTATGGTCCCATTCTCCATTGGAAGTGTGTACAAAGATGAAGTTCTGTGTGATGTGGTTCCAATGGATGCCTATCACTTATTATTAGGAAGACCATGGGAGTTTGATAAAAGCTCCATACACCAAGGAAGAAGCAACACCTATTCCTTCAAGCATGGGAGAAGGAAGGTGACATTAGCCCCTTTGCCACCTCATCAGAAGAGTTATGGGAGTCCTAGTATGGCTGAAGATTTTAGTGGAGTCTTGTTTCTATCTGAATCAGCAATGGTCAAAGAATGTATTGAAGAGCAACCTATATTGATGCTGCTATCAAAGGAAGTTCAGGAAGGGGAGTCTAAGGTAATCCCTGCAGAAGTTAAGCCCCTCATTGATCAGTTCAAGGAAGTGTTCCTTGAGGAACTTCCTGATGGCTTACCCCCTTTAAGAGTAATTGAACACCAAATAGACCTTGTACCAGGGTCTGTACTACCTAATAGACCAGCATATAGATGTGATCCTAAGGCTACACAAGAGCTGCAGAAACAAGTTGGAGAGTTGATGAGTAAAGGGTTTGTAAGGGAATCCTTAAGTCCATGTGCTGTGCCAGCATTATTGGTTCCTAAGAAGGATGGGACTTAGAGGATGTGCATAGATAGCAGAGCTATCAATAACATCGCAGTCAAGTACATGTTCCCTATACCTAGACTTGATGACATGTTGGATGAGGTGAGTGGTTCAAGGTTCTTTTCTAAGATTGATTTGAGGCAAGGTTACCATCAATTGAGGATCAGGGAAGGAGATGAGTGGAAGATAGCCTTCAAAACAAAGCATGGCCTTTATGAGTGGCTTGTCATGCCCTTTGGCCTGTCAAATGCCCCAAGTACCTTCATGAGATTAATGACAGAAGTGCTTAGGCCTTGCCTAGGGAGATTTGTGGTGGTCTACTTTGATGATATTCTCATCTACAGCAAGAGCAAGGATGATCACTTGAGGCACATTGAGACTGTGTTTGAAATACTTAAGGAGAGTAAGCTCTTTGAGAAGCTTGAGAAATGCACCTTCATGACTGAGGAAGTCAAGTTTCTAGGATATGTGGTATCTGGTAGAGGCATTTCAGTTGATCAAGATAAGATCATTGCTGTCCAGTCTTGGCCTGTTCCTAGGAATATCACAGAAGTAAGAGGGTTCCATGGCTTAGCATCCTTCTACAGAAGATTCATTAAGAATTTCAGCACCATTGCAGCACCCCTTACTGAATGCATGAAGAAGGGAGAGTTCACTTGGACTGAGAATGCTTTGCAGGCTTTCAAATATATGAAGAAGCTCTTGTGCAGTGCACCTATCCTCAGGTTACCTGATTTTAATTGCCTATTTGAGGTTGAATGTGATGCAAGTGGAGTGGGAATTGGAGCTGTCCTTATCCAAGAGAAGAAACCTGTAGCTTATTTCAGTGAAAAGCTAAGTGGAGCCAAGCTGAGCTATTCTACATATGATAAGGAGTTTTATGCTCTTGTCAGGGCTCTAAGGCATTGGAGTCACTATCTGAAGCCCAAGCCTTTTGTCTTACATTCTGATCATGAAGCATTGAAGTACTTAGGAGGCCAACATAAGCTCAGTCACAGGCATGCCAAATGGGTGGAGTTCCTCCAGTCATTCATCTTTTCTAGCAAGTACAAAGAAGGGAAACAAAATGTGGTGGCTGATGCATTGTGTGACAACCCTCGAAAATGCGGAAATATAAAACATACAAGCATGTGAATTATATAGCGGAAATAGGTAGTTTTAAAAACTTTTATACATGCAAGTTATATAAAACGAGGAGTGTCAAAATATTACAACTAAATACTGAAATACAACAAAGAGACGGGGTCTCTTAAAATGTTAGCAAAGAACAAGTGTTTAGCAACACTAGCTAAATCGTCTAGAGGTGAAACTTCCAGGGGCAACGCCCGCTAGCTCACACC
>JAIUZE010012722.1:0-17226 GCA_022085475.1 Heliosperma pusillum | reverse complement strand
TGTATATTCAGTACTTAGTTTGTAACATTTTGACACTCCTCGTTTTATTTAACTTGCATGTATAAAAGTTTTTAAAAACTACCTATTTCCGCATTATAATTCACATGTTTGTTTGATTTATTATTCCGCATTCGCGAGGGTTGTCACATGGGGTGATTGTAACACCAGCAAATGTACCCTATTTGTAATTTAAAAATATTATACGGATACTTTTCAGCGAAATTTTGGATTTATTCTAGGACTTAGTTTCCGTGTCTAATTTAGCAAATCCGAGTTCGTTTTCGGACTTTACTCGAAATTCCGTGTGAGTTACGCCTTAAGGCGCTTTTGAGCTTTTTCCAACATATTTTTCCACTCCCTCACCCTTATAACCTAACTCCCCCATTCTACTTCCACTTACTCTTCTTCCTCATACAAACCATCAAAACCCTAACTCCATTAATAGATCAACTCGAATACATCACTCATCCTTCATTACTCACTCAAATCCTCTAATTTTCGTCATAACCTTCCCCTCTTATCGTCATCTACCTTTTGTGGTAATAAAATTACCTTCTTTCTCATTTTCAATTTATTCGTCTTTCTCAAAGGTGAATTATATTCAACTTTTATCGTCTTTTTATAGGTGGATACCTTCAAGGCTCCAATAAGGATTACTACCTAGTGGAGGAAGACTTAGAAATCGTTTGAAGACGCAAAAAGGTAACGGTGAAGGGTTACTCGATATCATTACGTGTTTTGAAATGTGTTTTTGATGTTAGGAATCGTATTTAGAATAGGATGATTAGTTCTAGGAATTGTGTTGTTGATGATAGTTGTTGTTAGTTGATAGTTGATAATTAAAATTGATGATTTATGATGATAGTTGAGTTTTGTGAATATTCATGGGTGTTAAAGAAGTGATTTTCGTGCAAAATTGTTTCCAGCCGGCCGACCGGCCGCCGGTCAGCTGACCGGCTGGGAAGTGGCTGTATTTTATTTATGTTACGTAATATTTTGGGTATGAATTATGTCTCAGCCGGCCGACCGGCTGAGACGCATCCTATTTTGCCTTCATTTTCTCAAGTGACATTGGTCCCAGCCGGGTAGCCGGCAGCCGGTCCGTTTGACCGGCTGGGACACGCTGTATTTTAGTTGGTTTTCAAATAATACATTGGTGCCAGCCGGGTAGCCGGCAGCCGGTCCCCTTGACCGGCTGGCACACGCTGACTTCCTCTTCACTTTTCTTTCTTATATTTTCATTATTAATAGTTCGCATGGTTCGTTTATCGTTTAAATTTACGTAATGACTTTAAATAATCATGTTTAGAATATATGATATTCCTTTCGCTTGTATCGGATGTTTTGTGATGGTTTTTGATATGTCCCACTTTGAGTCGGTTTTACATATATTATGGTTTGATCACTAATTGCATGTGTTAGTGGGCATATGACGATATTGTTGGGAGGCGAACGATTTGCGTTGATCGACCCGGCTGTCAAATGTTGTATACTTGCGAGGTGGTGTCATTGCATGTAGCGTACCGCTTGTTATGATGCTTGTGCTCTTTTCCGCCTCTTTCGTGAAGGTTGACCGAATTTGGGGTACTCGGCTTCTAAGTATGACCGAGTCTTAGATGCGAAATGTCATCGCATGTCGAATCGAAAAATGTGATTCCGAGAGTCTGGCCAGGTTTAGACTAGGTCTTTATTATGATCGTCGTTCTACCAGGAGGAAATTAGTCTACATATACGAAATGTTGAATCGTGTATGCGTTCAGGGAAATGTCATCCCGTGGATGCGATTTAATCATACTTGCCATATACACGGTGCTAGTGCGTGTCATTTACCGTGAGAGATGTTGTCAACGTATTTGTACGTTTGGATGGATGATTATATGATTGATTATTTGTGATCGTTGGATGACTTGGCATGGTTTGTTTGTCGAGTCCCAATCTTACCAAGCTGATGCCGCTAACGGTGAGATGCAAGCCCTAGTGAGTGTATGGTTGCCTAAGAGTGTCTTTCCCGAGTCTATCTATAATATGATGGTTACCGATTTTTACCTCATGCGCTTATATCTTTATATTGAAATGCCTATTTATCCTTCTCGTATTTCACATGTATATTTATATATGCATGTTCTACTTTCGTATTTCCGTTTAAGTACGTTATTTGTGATATGGCTGGGAGAACCCGGAGTTACTCCCCACTGACTGTGGCGTTCATGTTTTTCATGGATGAACATGTTGCTTGCTTGGATGGATTTGCTTGTTGTATTTTGGGTTCGGGTGTGAGCTAGCGGGCGTTGGTCTTGACGAATCACCTTTAGACGTTTATTAGCTAGTTGCTAAACAACTTTGATATTTGATAACATTTTGAGAGACTTCGTCTCTTTGTAGTATATTCTATTTTAGTTTGTATTTATTTGACATTTATCGTATTTTGTTTCTTAGCATGTGAAAAGTTTTAGAAACACCGTATTTTTCGCTATATAAATCACATGCTTGTTATGTTTTATTTCCGCATTCGCGAGGGTTGTCACAGTTGGTATCAGAGCCTATGACGCTCCCGACGCACACATGTGAACCCTAAATTTAAATTACTTGACCAAGGAATAATGAATGAGAGATGGGTAGACTTAAGGACCTAATATGGTAGTCTTTGTGTACTTGATGTTTGTTAGGTCCTAACTTGTTTGTTGATTGTGATGAGTGATGTTATGTTTGTTTGAATCTACCGTCTTGAGGTGGATCATGTGTTACCTAGAAGAAGTATCCTCTACCGAAGATTGAAGATTGACAAGCCTAATTGAAGTGTACTTCTTCCTCATCGATGATCTCTTGTGCCTTTAGTGTACCTTTTTCCCCTCTTTCTATCTAGGTGCTTCTTTCTCTTCCAAATTGTTTTGCCCCTTGGAAATTACTCTTGATAGTTTCCTCCGTCTTACAATTGGTACCCTTAACTTCCTCACATGATCTTTTGTGGATACCATACCTGTTTGTTTGTGGTATATTATACTTGGTCGGAAAAATTTTGAACTTGTGGGATGTTAGTGTTGGTTAGAATAAATTTGGGATTTGAGGTAAATGGTGTAGATCTAAGTTCACCCTATAGTGTTGACTGGTTGTATCCTTGAGGAAAGTGTGGTCAGATAAGTGTGATGATTTTAATGCTTAATGCTTGGCTTGACTCATGTGTGAATAGTTCATGGTATTTTATAGCGTAAAGTTGAATGAGTTGGCTAGGACTTCTTAACCCATTAGTGATTTAATTTTTTGAACTTAGGAGTTTAGTAATATTAGAGTGTCTTGAGGATCATACCTAAGTTGGAGCTAGTTGTTCTAAGTGAGAATATTTGGATGATACCTTGAGTTGTGAAATACCCTTGAGACTAAGTGACTTCTTGTGATTTTCTAGTGTGTACTTTTGGGTATATGCTTGGTGGAAGAATACTTGGCTAAAATTCTTGGATTTAAAAATATGATCTTATATCATGATATCGGAGACTTGGTTGAGGTAGTAAGTCTTCATAATAGATTAAACCATGTTACTTAAGGATTATGGACATGAGTGGAATCTGATTAGATTGGCTATGACGGTGATGCCTTAGGATGTTGATGATGACGTTGTGTTGGGTGTTCTACCTTGTGGGCCATAGGAGTTGAAAATAGATTTGTATGCAGAATTCCTTGTTAGTCCTTCGGTTTTGAAACCTTTGAGAGTGTATCAAATTTTGGAATTAAGAGAATGTTACTGTGCTTAAGTTGCAATTCTGCAATTGGGAATCCGTATTATATGAACGGATGGATGAATTGGGTTGTAGACGATTTATCGAATCTAGGTGTACCTTACTTTGATGATTGTACGTGGTACGATGGTCCCTTGTAAGAGACCTTTGTAGAGGAACAATTAAGATATTTTACTATCGCCCTGAATTCGAAAGGAGAATTTTGTGGTTTAAACCTTAAACATTTACTCGTGCCATTATCCCTTTTTCCTTTCCATTCTTGAATGTTTTTGTTAAGATTGATCTTTAAGAAATCGCAGGCTCGCATCTTATTTCTTACTCGGATATCTTCATAACTCTACTATCTGCTTTGTCTCTTTCTTGGCCTCGTTATTTTCAGCGTTCCTCTCTTGTAATCTCGTGCCTGATTTATTTTCGTGTTCTCCTTGAGATTCCTTATCGTTTCCTAACTCGTTGCTGCTTCATCTTTTCTCTAGTGGATTGGATATTCCGTTTGTAAGGCTTAGAGAATATGTGTAAAGTATTTTGGGGATTCTTTAGTTAGAATATGTGTATTTGGATTTAGGAAATTTCATGTTGTACTTGATCATGGAAAATAGGAAATAAGCTCTAGGATGAATTCTAATAGTGATAATGTATCCTCTCTTAGTGGTTTTAGATTTGGAGCTTGGTATTCTAGCGTTATTTTGAGAATTGAGTTGATCATGATAATAGTTCGTTGTTGTTGGGTATTATAACGGTTGCTTGGGATATCATTTGGGAATTAGATGTCTCTATTTGAGGGATTCTAAAACAGATTTTTGCTTAGGGGTAATTAAGCCGGTACCCAAAGTTTGAGGAGTATTGTCATAAATGAAAATCGATTCATTTCGAGTTTTAGATGAACTAGATGATTTGAATGGTTGTCTGATTGCCAAGTAATTGGCCATTTGTGGTTTGGAAGTAGTAACTTTCTTTTATTCTTAAGGAATCATAGTTTGAGATTGAGAAATGTTCGTTGCAAGCTTTAGATAGTGAGTGCTCAGTTGTTATGGATTATAGAGTTAGAATGGTGAACCCATTTATCTTGAGGATTAGTAACCACCATAGTTTGCTAATGTGATTATTTATATTTGAGGCTTCAAGCGTAGTAATGATTGAATTAAGGATGTTATGGCGTATTAAAGAATCATAATAAGCGATAATGGATTGTGGATTTTCCCTTGTCGTGAGACTTTGGATGAGGCTAGTTGGATCTTAGATAATCATGTTTGTTGATTTGATTGTGTTTTGACTTTCGAGGATGAGAAAGTTCATTGTAAATTTAGGATAATGAGTTTGAAGTAAATTGAATCAAGGGATTTTCATGGTAAGTCTCCTTTACCTTGTGGTTATTAGCGATCATGTTTCCCTAGATATAAATATTTTGTTGGTGGTTTCTAGTAAGGGTTTTGATGAAACTAAGAAGATTAGAGTACGTAATGAATCTTACATGTGGATTGTTAGTTGTGGAGTCTACCGTGCCGAAGGACTTCAGTAGATACTAATTGGATCTGAATAATTAGGTTATTGGCTTGAAATCTCGCGATTATGAAGTTTTAGTAGGAATCTAATAACTGAAATATTGAGGTGTAACTTTGGTTAAACTACATTGATGCTGTATTTATATAGACTTTTTAGTCCATTTATGCACGCATTTCTATGTCGTTTGGGTGATATTTTATCACCATATGCCCCTATTTGGCTACTTTGTACTTTCATTACCATTTTGTAGGTACGAGCTGCATAGTAGCAGAAACCGAGTCAAAGCAGTCCATTTGCATGCATTTAGGAGAATGGAAGGATCGGGACAGGAACTCTTGCATGGGGAAGCGTGAAACCGTTCATAATCAAGCCCAAGTCATGACTCACTCTACCCCATTCATCAGAAGACCTCGATCGAGTGCGCATTTGCTCGATCGAGGTGAGTCGAAGCCAGAAGACCTCGATCGAGCTACATACTTTGCTCGATCGAGTAGAAGGAGTTTACCAGTTGGTCGATCGAGTAGATGAAATGCTCGATCGACTGGTTTTCATGAATAAAAGCCTCGATCGAGTGGTTATTTCCCTCGATCGAGTAGATCCTATTACGGGCTTTAAGTCTATTAGGTTAATTAGGTTAAGAGTCGTGTGATACACTATATATGACTCTTATTTTTACGTCATTAGGAGGACAAACTATTAGGCAGTTTTAATCATTCAGTAATTAGCAGACATTAATCTTCCATTAATTCTGAACTTTTAATCTTTAGTATACATTCGGGTTATTCGTCGTGGATTGTTCTTTACGCCGGATTTGCTTAGATTGTAAACTACTTTCTCTCTTTTATTCTTACTTTCGTTTTCATCCTTATTACTGTTCTACTCGTCTTAATTAGTGTGTGTTATTGTTTATGCTTATTAACCACGATTTTATTATGTCTATCGTCATATGTTTAATCGTCTTTGTTAGCATAGTTAATAGCATGAGTAGCTAATTCTTTGGTATGTTGGGATGAGGGAAACTGTAGTAGAGGCATGTTAGGATAGATTATTTTAGTTAGTCTTGAATATGAGAATCGATCTTTGCAATTTAATTGAGGTTTAGTCGAATGAGTGCACGCAGGAGACTAGGCTAGGTAGTTAACCCCGACCTGGATCGAGAGATTGGAAGGGAAGGCTTGCTTAGAATTGATAGGTGACTCCTAAGAGGACGAGAGTTAATTAGGAAAATCCCTAGGGTGGTTTGAGACCGAGAGGAGAAAACCATTGCCCTTCTCTTTGATAGATTGACTGACTTAGTTGACCCATAGATGCCGATACTGCAGTAGACCGAATCCTAGCATATTTCTCTTTATCTGATTTATTTCATATTACTTTCTTCCTTTATTTCTCTTTCCTTTAATCTTATTTAGTTTAGTTAAAAACCATTTCAAAACCCCAGTTTGTTACTTGCAGATTTAGATTTCAGTTAATTAGTTTCCTCCCTGTGGAGATCGACCCTACTTCCGCTATCTTCTTAGTTAGTAGACTTAGGCTTTATTTTTGGTGTATAACGACCACATCAAATTTTGGCGCCGTTGCCGGGGAGGCATTTTAATTTTCTGTTTATTTATTTCTGTCTCGTCTTAAGGAATTTCTAATTCCTTAAGACTGTTCTTATTTGTCTCTTTATAGTTGTGTATGCGCAGGTCCCAAAGGCTCGAATTAGTGGAAGCTGATCCGGAGCCTGAAAGAACTTTCCTACGCAGAAAGAGAGGGGTAGATAAGACCGTTCAGGAGGAAGACTTGAGTACTTCTGAATCCGTCTTCGACAGTTTCATTTTCGAGGAAGATTTGACTGTTGAGACTACTTTGCCAGCAAAGATGCCTAATATTGCTAGCCATTCTGAGCCTACAGCTGCATGTATACCTCAAGGATTTAAACTTACAACGGACGAAGATGGAACTACTTTCGATCTTCGTCCGTCTTATATCAAGCTTGTCCAGCAGGACAAATATAGGGGTGTGGCTGGGGAAGATCCGAGGAAGCATATGGAGACCTTTGCTGACTACTGTTCTTCTATTCCGGTTTCCAAAGGGGTCACAGCTGACAAGATCAAGGAGTTCTTGTTTCCTTTTTCCCTTACTGATAATGCTAAAGACTGGTTGAAGAACTTGAATCGAGAAGAATTGGGTATTACCGACTGGACCACGCTCGCTCTGGCCTTCTACAAAAAGTATTTTCCACCACAGAGGACAAATGCTTTGAGGGGTCAGATCACTAATTTCAAGCAAACGGTACATGAAAATCTCTATGAGTCCTGGGATCGATTCAAGACGCTAGTGAGGTCTGTTCCTCACCACGGGTTCGAACAGTGGTTTTTGTGTAACCAATTCTACAACGGATTATATGATGATCATCGAGCCATTCTAGATGCCGCGTCAAACGGGAGGTTCCAGAAGGAAATAGATGATGATAAGGGTTGGAAACTGATAGAGGAGATGGCAACCCATTGTGCTGAGTATGGTAATCCGCGGAGTGGTACACGGACGGTAGCCAATATTGATTCTGAAGGTCTGGATGCAAAATTCGATAAACTAAATGCCAGACTTGACAAATGGGAGAAGCAAGCTGCAGATAACCAGCAGACGGTTCATTTGCTGCAGCGGGATGATGTGATTACTTGCGAGAGGTGTGGCGACACTGGTCACACGGCTATAGACTGTCTTGCTGAAAAGGAACAAGTCTTTTCCTTTCAACAATACCGTCAAGGAGGTGGGTACTACAATCAAGGGAATATCCATCCCAATTTGAGATGGACAAGCCAGAACGTCTTAAATCCTACACCTCCACCACCACAGCCGACGTATCAACCGCCGCACAAGCAAGGATTTCAGAAAATCCAGTCTTCACAGCAAGCTAGTTCCTCATCTGGAGGAATTTCAGAAGTCGGGGAGTTGAAGTCTATGATCCAAGCTTTAGCTATCCAAATGAGTAAATCTGATCAAGCAACAAATGCTACTATCAAGCTTTTGGAGTCGCAGATTGCTCAATTGGCGGGTGCTAGATCGACTAGGCAGCCTGGGCAGTTACCGTCTCAAACTGATAAGAACAAGGAGACGCTGAACATGATTACTCTAAGAAGCGGTCTCGCTTATGACAGCCCCGGTACAGTTGCTGATATTTCTGATGCGCGTCCCAAAGTTGCGAAGGCTGTAGCTGATGATGTATTCGATCGAGATGATAATGTTAGTCGATCGAGCGAATTGAAGGACAAGTTACTCGATCGAGAAGGTGCTGAAGGTCGATCGAGTGATCCAGATGAACAAGCGGTCGATCGAGAGAACCAAATTGCTCGATCGAATAAATTGACTGAGGAAGCTGCTCGATCGAGCAGTTCAAGCTCTGATAATCTTCGATCGAGTAATATTGATACTCGATCGATGGGTTTCCATGAGCGAGAAGCTCGTTCGAAAGGGTTAAGCAAGCGGATGATCAATAATGCAATTGTCAAGGATATGCAGCGTGGTAATCCTGACATTCCAGTTCCGTTTCCTGGTCGATTGAAGAAGGCTAAGGTCGAGAAGGAATTTGCTCGGTTCGCTGACATTGTGCGCGATCTCAAGGTGAACGTTCCTTTTGCAGACCTCCTATTAAAGGTACCCTCTTACCTAAAATTTATGCGTGAAATTCTTTTGCGTAAGAGGTCGGTTGATACTATAGAGACTGTAGCGTTGACTGAGGAATGCTCTGCGTTCCTCCAGAACAAATGCCCCCCTAAGCTGTCTGACCCAGGTAGTTTTTCTATACCGTGTCATATAGGCACCTATCTCATAGACAACGCGTTATGTGACTTAGGAGCTAGTGTTAGCGTCTTACCTTTGTCTTTAGCCAAACGGTTAGGCTTTACCAAGCTTCAGTGTACAAACATGACGGTACAGATGGCAGATAGGACCTTGTCTCGACCCTTAGGAATCATAGAGGATGTTCCTGTGCAAATAGGAAGATTCTTCATCCCGGTCGATTTCATAGTTTTAGATATACCTGAGGACTCTCACACTCCCATCATTTTGGGAAGACCGTTCTTGCATACTGCGCAAGCGGTTATCGATGTTGGGTCCCGTACTTTGACCTTTCAAATAGGTGGGGAGAACTTAGTATTCACACAGTCTCATGCTAGTAAGGGTCCTATGCTAGTGTCACCATGTCACGCACTTCCCTTATCTGATATCACACCTGATTTATTCACACACGACAAAGCTTCGGTTCCTATCGAACCTATAGCTCCTATCTGTGATATCCCCACTGCTACCGTAACACCTCCGCCCCAGCTTGGGAGCGAATTGGAGGAACATGCTGTTGTGTGTTGCATTACAGGTAGTAAATCAGTAGCATTGGAGCTGGAAACGGGAAAGTCAGGTTCGCGTGATGACGTCAAGAAGAAGAGGTCCAAGAAGGACAACGGAGCTCGCATGTACGCAAGTGATTCCGAAGTGGAGCTAGACTCCAAGAAACCATTGTACGTGTGGAGGAAGAAGACGGAAATTACCGCAGCTGAGGGTGATTCCGCAAGTCAAAGGCCTAACGGTGGCCTTGTCAAGAAACTGTTTGGTTGGTAGCCGGGTTTGCAACCCCGTGCACATTGTAAATAACATTTATCGCGTTTTCGTTAGACACTTAGACATTTAGACTTTTTACTTAGATTAGACTATTACGATATAATCCGTAGTTCAGATGAACAATTTATTTTTTTCTGTTAGACGATTTTTGGTATTTTTGGGTATTGTGTTGTATCGATTTTGCAGGAAATAGAAGCGGAAATCAAATTGCTAAAAGTTGAAGGCCAAGCATAGAGGAAAATCATTCGATCGAGTAAATTATTAGTCGATCGAGTGATTTGGGGGAGAAAAAGAGCTCGATCGAGGAGTTTTCCATTCGATCGAGTAAAATAAGGATCATCAGAAGACGACTATTCGATCGAGTAACTCAGACCTACTCGATCGAGCAACTCAGACTGACAGAAATCCTCGATCGAGTAGAAATTCTACTCGATCGACTGAAGCAGCTCACCTATAAAAGGGCAGTCCTCGATCCTCTTTCTTTTTACTCGATCCCAATTCTATTTCGTTCTTCATCTTTCGACTTCTTTTCTGCAAATTCTTACCTGCAATTTGTGCTAAATCCCCAATTACTTACCAATTACATCTACCCCAACTATTCACTTTTGCAATTAATTGAAAAGCCCTCTTCCTTTCCCCTTTAATTTCGGTTAATTGGAGTTTTCGTGAACTAGGGTTTTGTAATTCGTTTTTTTTTTCGAATTTATTGATTAATTGTTACTTGTTCGGGTAATCATCAACAATCATGGCATCAAGTTCAGTCCCAAGTACGTCCACGGTTCCTGAGGTAGTCGCTGAAACGACAACTGAAGCGGTTCCCGCTGTTGTTGTGACTGAACCTGCTGTCAATACTACTGAGGCTGCTGCTGAGACAGTCTCCACGGAGCACACTGAAGCTCCGACTCCTGTAACGGTCACTGCTGAGACCGCTGTCCCGCCTTCCAGTTCAACACTCGCCCCTCGTAAGAAGGCGTTGACCATCAGCCAGCTAGCAGCACATAAGCTGGCCAC
This sequence comes from Heliosperma pusillum, assembly GCA_022085475.1. Taxonomy (NCBI): domain Eukaryota; kingdom Viridiplantae; phylum Streptophyta; class Magnoliopsida; order Caryophyllales; family Caryophyllaceae; genus Heliosperma; species Heliosperma pusillum. Next base: position 6,385 of record JAIUZE010012722.1, on the reverse strand, counting down.
TACTTGAGGACTTGCACCACCGAAAGCTATTAAGGCTGCTAGTCAGCCACCTATCGTGGAGTCCCTCGGGCCACTACAAGGGATGCGGGAGGTACAATTCGTTTCTACTTTTCACCGGAAACGGTTATCTTATTTACTTGACTCCCCCATCCATTTGAGTCGTTTTTTGCACCGTCCCGACCTAGAGAAGCTAGGTTTACTCACTGACGTTTGTATGTTGCTTAACGGGACGGGCATGTCGGGTTTGGCCTCGATGAGGGAGTATACATATCGAGTACCTACGCTCGAATTTTTCAGCTCTTATATTTTTGAGTCCGATATGTATGCTACCTCACCGACTAGCGCTTGCATTCACTTCCGACTCTTTAATGAGTCACATTCGTGGACCTTAGCTAGGTTTGGGGAGGTTTTGGGTATTTCGAGTGACGGTCTTTTAGCAGCTCCTAGGAAGCTGTTGCCCCAGGTCTGGACCGCTCTATCTCACACACCCTACGGCTCTCATAGGGTAGCCCACGTTCACCACCCTGCACTGCGCTATTTTCTGCGACTTTTAGGAGAGTCGATTTTTGCTAGGCCAGAACCCAACAACATTACCAACACCGAGTTAGCCATCTTAGCAGGGTACCTGAACATTGATAGCGGTACCCCGTTTGTCCTGAACATCGCTTACTTGGTGGCTCTTCATTGGAAGAACTTAGAGTCTAGGGTGTCTAGCGCCATAGTCTGTGGCGGTCTGGTCAGTAGGATAGGCCGCCACCTTTTTAGAGACTTCCCTAGGACTCACCAGCACTTAGGACCAGGGGTCGATTTAGATATACCAGTCTTGATTGGGTTTACTTGGATTACGGGCTCTGAGCGTCGGGTGTGGAAGATATGTGGTTCCACATCCGTCGTCTTACCTTGCCCTACATTGCCTCCTCTTTCACCTCTCACTACAGTGAGAGGGGTGAAACCCCCTCCCCCTGTTTACCACCTACCTTTCACCACTTTACCTTCCTCTTCCACTAAGAAGAGGAAGCGAGCTCCCCTTCAAGGGGAAGTTGGAGAGACGTCGGGTTCTCGACAGGTGGGGCCGACCACTGTCATACCCCCACCTGTCACCACTCCACCTCCTGAGTCGGTTTTTCCGGCTAATTTTATTTGTCCTCCCCTGTTTGAGACGCCTGAGGTCATGGACCAAGGGCGTCGTGATGCTTTGCTACTTGAGATGCGCAGGGATATTGCACTGATGCGACGGGATCAGGCCTTGGCCTTGTTCCCTATCTAAGAGGACCACATCCGCAGAGGGCGTCCTATTCCAGCTGGATGGCCTCATCCCTCGTTCTACAGATACCCAGAGGGTGGATACCCTTCACCATCTTCTTCTTCCTCTTCTTCTGGAGAGGAAGAAGACGAGACGCCGGCACAGAGGGCCATGAGGGAGCGTGCGGAGTTGGCAGCTAGGAGGCTAGCTCAGGAGGAGGAGAGGGACCCGACGTACAGGGTAGAAGAGACAGAGGAGACGGATGGGAGTAGGTGATGTTCGCTCCCCAGTTTGATGCTGGTTTGGGGAAGCTTTGTCTTGTGAGTTGTTTCTGTTCCTTTTGTTTTCCATTCTTCGTTTATATTTTATTCATTAGGAACATATATTAGGTTGTTTTTTCTCCCTTTCCCGTTTATGCTGTTGTGCTAGCCAATGAGGGCATTGTCTATTTTTGGTTTGGGGAAGTGTTTTACATCCTTTTGCGTCTGCATTTGCATTTGTATTGCATTCACGTTTACAATTCATGTGGAAGTGTTTTACATCCTTTTGCGTCTGCATTTGCATTTGTATTGCATTCACGTTTACAATTCATGTTAATTAGAAAATTTTGAAAAAATCAAAAATATCACGTTTATTTTTGCATATAGTTGAGTCGGATTGGAGTCTTGTTCATGATGAAATTGCACTACGAGTCTATTTTATACTATTCTTTGCACCTTTCTTGAGTTATTTAGTAAAATCGAAATAGTGAACTATGAATTTTGTCTTGGAATTTAAATTTGATTATTAGACTTGACTCAACTTTTTGGCAAACTACTTATATATTCTGAGATTTTAGAGCCTATAACTGGTGACATCCATGACCAGTTCATCTAGGAATGAGAGTAGTTACTCCCCACACCTCGTGTCATTTGCTTGTATATGAATTTTGATTTCTTATTGCCTGCGCGCATTGGGTTTGTGGTCGGTATTACGTGTTTTGAGAATATTTGCATCTCCCTTTTCCTCATTTTACCCCATTAACTCCACATAAAGCCATATCTGCCTGTTACCCTTAACTACATTCCAAACTAAGCCTACCTTTGCCGAGCTAGTTTAGTAGTCGAGGTATATTCTACCGTTGTGTCAGTTTTGGCTCGTTTTCATTGATTGGAGGGGGGGTTCGATGGCATATTTTATATGCACATTTACACACTTATTCGCCCCCAATTCAGTCTTACTTATAGCTCATTTGAGCCGATTTCATGTCATATCCCTCGCCTATGCTACTTTGGTATGTTTTGTTCCTCAATTGCAGGTTTAGGACTTCTCGGGGTGCTTTTGGATGCATTTTGGATAGTTTGAAGGGAAATAGATTGAGTTCTAGAGATGTGATTGAGGCGATTCAAAATGGATAAGATAGATCTCTTTCTTAGCTTCGGAATGAGACCAAGAACGCCAAAATCCGCCAAGTAACGAAGAAATGGCGGACGTTTTAAGTTCAGTGCGCGGTGTAGGAATTTAACACTACCACCGATCGGCAATGCCACCTACCGATCGACCAAGGGCCAATTGGCCTACCACCGATCGGCAGAGACATCCCGGGGGCCCTTTCCACTTCTTCCTAAGCCTTGTGGACACTTCATACAAGCCCACCTATCGGTGGGAGCCCACATCTACCTTGAACTATCAAATGAAGACCTATAGAGAACAATTTAAGCCCACACCTATCGTGGAGACCCATCCACCGATCAGTGGGAGCTTAGAGGGATGGTCCAACTACCTCTCTAATCCACGGGGCACGCTTTGTTGGGGAAGGGACTCGAGCTTATCGAAGCCCAAGCCACTAGGACGCGAGATCGGGCCCAAATCAGAGAAAACCTAACCCTAGACCTAAAGGAGGGTTATAAGTGGGAGAGGCAGCGGATCTCAAGAGGGCATCTCTCCCTAGACGCAAGATCCCTTGTCACGGATCGAGTTTCCGCTCAAAAACTCCATTTTAGATTATTGTTTACATTTTAGTCGATTAGTTTTAAGTTTTCGTTCGTTTTTGTACTTCCGCCGATCGGGATACTCTTCTGCCGTTCGACATAGCCTTGTATTCAGACCTATTTCAGGTTTCTTTGTTTCGCATTTAGTTATTTCGTTCGTTTATTGTTTCCACATCGCTTTGCTATGATGTCTTATGCTAATACAGTAGTTCATATGCTTAGATCTATCACCATGAGTAGCTAATCTGCATGCTAGGGCTAGGGTGAACTATTGTGGATACGGGATTTGGGGATTCCAATTAAACCGTTTAGGCATCTGAACCTATGTTTGATTTAATTGTCGTTTGACTGACCTAGGACGCTAGGTTATCATTTGTTTAGTGTATTTCCCCTGAGACTGACCAAGTGATTGGGAAAATAGACCTGACACCAATCGGCATAGCCTTATACCGATCGGTAGACATATAGGATAGTGATTTCTGTGAGACCGAACCAGTTATCAGAGTCGCTAGGGGTGGTTAGGAGGCCGAACAAGCACCTTTCTGACCCTTTAGGCTGTTTAGACCTTGGCTGACCTATCCCGTTGATACATAGTGATCCCGTTTCTGCCCTAGTTTTTCCTTCATCTGATTTTCGTACCCTTTATATTGCATTTTGATTATTGCTTTTGTTTGTTATCCCTCTTTCCCAACCTCTCAAACTATTAAAACCTGTTACTTGGCAGAACTGAACTTGACCCTAGATTTGATTAGGTCGACCGCCTCCCTGTGATCGACCCGGACTTATCACTAGCTGCCCTAGTTAGTTTTAGTTTGGACTTATAAATATTGTTTGATAGCGGACTTAGAACGACATAAATCTCGGAATAAGTTTTCTTGTGAGAAAAAGAAGAGAAGTGTTAGTTGTGCCTGGAACGAGCAGTTTGTTTAGCTCGATCGAGCAGTTTTTGTGCTTTATTGCCTCGATCGAGTGACTTAATACACTCGATCGAGAGGTTTGTTTTCCTCAGTCAGCCAAAGAAAAAGAAAAAGAAAAGAAAGAAAAAATGAAAGAAAATATTGTGGAAAAATGATTGGCTGAAGTTTTTGTTTCTACACCTCCTATGCGTATCATTATCTTGTTGAGGTGTTATTTGGGAGTTGTGTTGTTTATGCCTAGATTTGGTAAGGCATCGAGCTTAATTTTTGATTGTTGGAAGATGGAACGAGTTCTATTGCGGTCTTGTTAGGAATTAGCTTGGCTATTTACCCTCACATTTCCATTAATTGTTTTGCCCCTTCTTACCAATTAGCCTCACATATCCATATTTTTGCAAATGTTCGGCACGTGATTGTCCTTGAACGGTGGTTATGCGTGTGTACGGTGCTTGAATCATCTTTCATAATAGTTAGCAATGCATGTTGTGTCGGTCGTAGTCTAGGTGAGTGACTATATTTTCTTCTCTCTTTCTTATACATTTTTACTTACCATTTGCTTGTTGAGAGAAGAGTGACCCGTGAGAGTCCGAATTTGGTTGAGTCTTGCAAGGTTGAAAGTCTAATTTATTTCCAAGATTGTATGAATTCGTTTACTTTCGCATTAAGCTTTGTAACGATTGATCGAGTGCATTAAACTGTTTAACATTGACTTGTAGCTAGCTCTGAGACTTTCTCCATTCCCCTAGGTTTATTTTGTTCCATTTAGTTGCATTTAGTTTGCTTGAGGACAAGCAAAGGTTTGGTTTGGGGAAGTTTGATGCGTGTATTTTATATAGACTTTTTAGTCCATTTATGCACGCATTTCTATGTCGTTTGGGTGATATTTTATCACCATATGCCCCTATTTGGCTACTTTGTACTTTCATTACCATTTTGTAGGTACAAGCTGCATAGTAACAGAAACCGAGTCAAAGCAGTCCACTTTGCATGCATTTAGGAGAATGGAAGGATCAGGACATGAACTCTTGCATGGGGAAGTGTGAAACCGTTCATAATCAAGCCTAAGTCATGACTCACTCTACCCCATTCATCAGAAGACCTCGATCGAGTGCGCATTTGGTCGATCGAGGTGAGTCGAAGCCAGAAGACTTCGATCGAGCTACATACTTTGCTCGATCGAGTAGAAGGAGTTTACCAGTTGGTCGATCGAGTAGATGAAATGCTCGATCGACTGATTTTCATGAATAAAAGCCTCGATCGAGTGGTTATTTCCCTCGATCGAGTAGATCCTATTACGGGCTTTAAGTCTATTAGGTTAATTAGGTTAAGAGTCGTGTGATACACTATATATGACTCTTATTTTTACGTCATTAGGAGGGAGCAACTATTAGGCAGTTTTAATCATTCAGTAATTAGCAGACATTAATCTTCCATTAATTCTGAATTTTTAATCTTTGGTATACATTCGGGTTATTCGACGTGGATTGTTCTTTACGCCGGATTTGTTTAGATTGTAAACTACTTTCTCTCTTTTATTCATACTTTCGTTTTCATCCTTATTACTGTTCTACTCGTCTTAATTAGTTTGTGTTATTGTTTATGCTTATTAACCACGATTTTATTATGTCTATTGTCATATGTTTAATCGTCTTTGTTAGCATAGTTAATAGCATGAGTAGCTAATTCTTTGGTATGTTGGGATGAGGGAAACTGTAGTAGAGGCATGTTAGGATAGATTATTTTAGTTAGTCTTGAATATGAGAATCGATCTTTGCAATTTAATTGAGGTTTAGTCGAATGAGTGCACGCAGGAGACTAGGCTAGGTAGTTAACCCCGACCTGGATCGAGAGATTGGAAGGGAAGGCTTGCTTAGAATTGATAGGTGAATCCTAAGAGGACGAGAGTTAATTAGGAAAATCCCTAGGGCGGTTTGAGACCGAGAGGAGAAAACCATTGCTCTTCTCATTAATAAGATTGACTGACTTAGTTGACCCATAGATGCCGATACTGCAGTAGACCGAATCCTAGCATATTTCTCTTTATCTGATTTATTTCATATTACTTTCTTCCTTTATTTCTCTTTCCTTTAATCTTATTTAGTTTAGTAAAAAAAACCATTTCAAAACCCCAGTTTGTTACTCGCAGATTTAGATTTCAGTTAATTAGTTTCCTCCCTGTGGAGATCGACCCTACTTCCGCTATCTTCTTAGTTAGTAGACTTAGGCTTTATTTTTGGTGTATAACGACCACATCA
>JAIUZE010012718.1:0-31823 GCA_022085475.1 Heliosperma pusillum | reverse complement strand
TACAAAACACGATAAAATGACAATAACTCAAAAACCGTCACAAGTCCCAAAGTGGTACCCACGGGCTGATTTTGGGCCAACTTGACACGGGCCTGGACTGGGCCCCACGGCCTGTTTTGGGTTGTTTTGGCCTTTTTTATCGATTTTACTAAAAACCGTTTCTAATTATTTCCCGCATGCTTAACATAATTAAAACCCGTCAAAACAACAACATAACAATCAAACATCGACACAACCCAAAGACCAAAACCCGGACCCACCATGGACCAACCCAGACCGGGTCTGAACCGGCCTGGACCGGCTGGTTTGGTCCGGTTTTTCCAGCCCTTTTCCGGCCACCACCATCAATCACACAAATTGTTTCTAACATATTTTAATTAATCAAACACCCATTTTAACAACCAATTTAACCATCCATCATACAAAAATCATTATTATGAACAATCATAAAAATTCATCAAGAACACTAAACAACATAAAAATTCCATACAACATAGAAATCATACCACCTATCATATTACTACTAAAAATCCATAAATCATAATAATATGAACCAAAAACAAAAGATGAACCAAAAATAAAAGAATCCAAAGCTATGTAACATATATTCGTCGAGTAACTCGGAATCGTTACCTAGCTAGCAAAATCAAGTAGCACCAAAATAAGAAGTAAAGAAACCCGTCTACTAATCTTCACCCAAAATATACGAGTCACCAAACTCGTCTTCAAAATCTTCCCCTTATAAGAAATAACAAGAAAAACATTATTAGAATTTAAACTTGATTTTCCATAATTAAATGTTGAAAACGATTTTGTCGGATTTGAAATTAAACCGTACTTGAAGATGGAGAGCGAAGAGGAGATGCTAGAAATATAAGTTAGGACGGATTTAATTAAGAAATGAAGGTTTTATGATGATTTTGCTCAAGAACGACGAAGAACAAATGAAGAACGACGAAGAACGAATGAAGAACGATGAAGAACGATTAATTAGATCTTAATTTGATTGATTGTAAAATGAAAAGTTGGTGGTGAGTAATGAAAAGAAAGAAAATATCAAGGCTTAAGAGGGGAAAAAGAGACGTGTGAAATGGAGGGGAATCGGGTCTGTTTTTACGCGATTTGCGGAGTTTAAGTTGACAGACCGATAAAGTTACAAATATCTTAGATATTTTTATTAGTTTAATCATATTAATTAAAAGATATAATATGAGTGGAAAAAAAGTGACATGGGGCGCGTGACTCATGTCAAAGTCGGGTTTCGGGACTTAAATTGACCCGGGGATAGTTAAATGACGTTTGGGGTTAAATCATAAAAACCTTCTTATTAAATTCCGAATAAATTCAAAATAATTTTATTAAATTATCATAAATCTAATAAATCTAAATAAAAATAAATTAAAAATATTATTTTTTTAAATAAAATTTCGGTCTTCAAACTTACAAGGCGAGTCGGGAAAAGTCAACGAAAGTCAAAGTCGACTTAAAAGTCGAGAAAAGTCAAAGATGACTTAAAAGTCAAGAAAAGTTATGACGACTTAAAAGTCAAGAAAAGTCAATGACGACTTTAAAAAGTCAAGAAAAGTCAAAGACGACTTAAAACTCAAGAAAAGTCAAAGATGACTAAAAACGGGATTTTCATGAAATCTCTCAGAAATTCCAAATACGAACTCGGAATTTCAAAATACGACTCGAAACACAAATTCCTATTTTAAAAACTTAAGTCTGCTGAAAAGTGTTAGTAAATATTTTTACTAGAAAAATTGGGTACTTTTCGGGTTGTTACATAAAGGACAGTCCCCTAATGATCGGGCCTCTCGCAAGCCCTGGTCAAAGATAATTACCCAGACTAGGCTAATAACAAATTAATGTAATTAGGGAAGTAGGGGTCGATCCTCAGGGAGATGGTGTTTCCTATAGAATGTGAAATGTCTTGCAATTGGGTCTTATCTAATGAGTATCTGGGTTTTGGGGTTTTGATTTCTAAACTAATAAAAAGCATAAATGAAAACAAAATAAAAGCAAATCAAAACGAAAACAATAAAGCAGGTGATGAATTAACAATGATAAAAATAATCTAGGGAAGTAGGTTCACACATGTAGATTAACATATTGATGAATTGGATTTAGAACATGCAAATAATTCATTGTGAGTTCGTAAGAATGATGTGTTCATTACAATCATAGATCAGATGGTCTAGCAGGCTTTTAGGCAATTTACTAGGTCTAATCTACCATGTCATGCTTTGTCTATTCAATTCACGTATTTCTACTTTGGAAAAGAATTCCATTTTAGTCAATGATTTTGATCAGGAATCGTTAACTATCGTTATAGTCCAAACATGCATAGACACAATATTTTAAAAGCACAATTTCTTTTATCTAGTTATCATCTTTTAATCAACCTACATGGCTACCCTACACCCTAGAAAAACGACTACTCACTCATGGTGATGTTTGGATCTAAGATGATGTTAATAATAAAAACTAGGGTAAACATGTTTATTTGGTTTTGATAATATTTTAAGACTCTTTATTTAGCGATAATAACGGCGCTAAATTGACGATCTAGGGAAATGAAATGATTACAACGATATTGAAATTGAATCTAAAATAACATGTAAAGAAAATAACAATCAAATAAGAAACATAAAGACTTTAAACAAAAGATAAAATAGGAATACCTAGATGACGATCAACAACGACAATGATGAAATATAAACAACCATAATAGAAATTCCTTGCATAGAATAGTCGATCCACGAATTACAATACTTGAACCACATAAAGTAGATTACAAAAAGGGAATTTTTATTGATCTAGGCTAAGGATTTGATGTAGAGAAATCAGAAATAAACTAAGAAACTAAGGACAAAAAGGAAGAAGAAAATGATCTAGACGAAAGAAGAGAGGCTAGGTTTCTCTCCTCCTAATCTAGGTTTTTATGTAATGTAAAAAGAAAAGTAGGGTTTCTAATTATGTGTAGAGAACTGTGTTGAGATGTGGTGGCTGAGGCACTCTTATATAGTAGTAGGTTTCGTGGGGAAGGGGTCATACATTTAACATATAGGACAAAATAAAGGAAGTCGTTGCAAAAGCTCGGATCAGCAAACATACCCGATCGGGTACACTACTTGCCCGATCGGGTATGTAGTAATCTGGATGCTTTGACTTTCGTTTCATCTTCCTTGGTCTATGACTTAACTTTCATTATCCCTCTTGACCTTTTGAGTCGGGTTTGTTGAAAGGGTTTGATGTAAAATGATGATTTCTTCGCCTAACTGATCGATCTTCTGACAACTGCGAAATCGTCTTTGCTTCTTCTTTCTTTTGAATCAGTGAACCTTCTTGAAATGCCTTTGACTTGGTCAAGCTTGCTTCTTCAAATCGTCGGGTTCTAGGCAAATGCTCGGGAATATAGAAAAAAGGGCGTAGAAACGTCACTTTCCCTACAAAACAGGTTAGAACATAGAAATTCGCCTAGAAGACGATATTAGCTCATAAAATGGCTTAACAAAGCACAAATGACATACAAAACCGAGCTAAAGTGGGGGTTAAAATCATACAAATATTCACTTATCAAACTCCCCAAGCTAAACCTTTGCTTGTCCTCAAGCAAACATAACAAACAATACCAGGACAAGGGTTGCAAGCATTGGCTACTACACCATCAAGAAACAAATCTCAACGTAAAACTTTGGAAACATAATGAATCATAACCCAAAAACAACGTGGGCAAGAATGATACATAAACATGGCTGAGATTTACATAACGGCGCAACACAAAGAATTTCACTACAGAATTTTCGGCTCTTGCATGATCTTTTTGACAAATGGACTCTCACGGCACACTCGAACACTCATGTATGCAAAAGGTGATTTCTTTATGTGTAAATGTTTTTGAGACACTCACCTATCTACGACTTATGAAAATGTGTCCGCAGTCTAATATGGTAAACAATTCAAAACACAAGTCAAAGATCACAATGCACATAGAAAAGAAGCCGGAAAAAAAAATATGAAGAAGGCTTTGGGAAATGGGTGAAAGGTGGATAAACAGTTATGGTCATGTGAAGGTTAGAATGAGCTAGCAACTGACCAATGATAAATGAATACTCAACCCAAACTTTCGATTAATTCCCAAAAGACGAATAACAAAGCCAGAAGGAACGGATTGGCTAATTACACACAAAACACAAGAGTGAACTCCTTCTAAACACTGAATTGACATTTTGAGGAGATACTCACAACTTCTTCTTTTATTTCTTTTTCTTTGTTTTTTTTCGATTTTATTCTTTTTCAATTTTTTTCATTTTTCTATTTCATTTTTTTTTTCTGAACATAACATCACTTCTTGAACATTTTGGTTCTCCCAAATTCACTTTGACATAAGAGAACAAATCTTCTCAAAAGAGCACCCATACACCATAGTCTAGCTGCTAACTCAACAAGGTAGGCATTTTTTATATGTAGCTGTTATCTTGTGAAACATTTGTATGAAGGGGCTAATTTTGAGGGGTAATTCAAAGTGAAAAAGGCTTCAAATCTTAGTGAATCATGAATGCAATGCTTATAGGAATGAAATGAGAACCATACTTATGCGTTTTGACATGACACACATCACAAGGAGAACTACACACACCTTAATGAGACTGGGTATAGATGTACCAGCCTAAGGAGGTTCTACCTTACAATATATGTAACTTGCCAAATGTCAAGATCAAGCGTACTCATCTATAGATTCATTCCATGCCTACTGTGTACAAGACTTCCCCATGTATGCACAATTCAATGAATATTGAATCATTATCTTTTGAAAGCTCTAAGTTCGGGAAATGTAACATGATAGCATAGTAAACAAGCAAGCAAAGCATGAAAAGCATTTAATTATGTTCAAAATTTTAAATTTTTCTCTTATTCAAAAATTTGAAAAATATAAACAACTAAAATGCAAAATAGGAAAATGCAATCCCTCCCCCAAGCTAAACATCACATTGTCCTCAATGTGAGCACAAAGACTAAATATGCAACGAGATGCTCAATGGGAAGAAGGGTAAAAAGGGAAAAAGATAAAAGGAGAGTGAAGATTACTAGTCAGCGCGGACTTCCCTTAGCTAGTCTTTTGGACTTGACAAGGAAGATCTTCATAGATTCTTCAAAAACTCTTTCATCTGCAAAGTAAATCTAACCAAACAACGAAAAAGGCAAAGCAAAAATAAAATGCAAAAGGAAAGGAAACACGGGTTGCCTCCCGAGAAGCGCTGGTTTAACGTCCCGCTCGACGAATACTCCTATGAAATCATCTGGTTGGGGATTGGCGCTCTATATAGACAATATCTAAGCATCCGATAATGGAATTGCTGTAGTAGAGTTTCAATGGGTGTCCATTGACCTTGAAATTTTCACCATTACTAGTCATTATTTCCACATAACCGTATTTGCTTACATATGTGACAGTGAATGGTTCAGACCATCTTGATCGAAGTTTTCCCGGAAAAATTTTCAAACAGGAGTTGAAGAGAAGTGCTTGGTCACCAACATTGAATTCTTTTCTGATTATCCTCTTGTCGTGCCAACGCTTCGTTTTCTCTTTATAAATCCTTGAATTCTCGTAAGCTTGCAAACGAAACTCTTCTAGCTCATTCATTTGCAAAAGTCGTCTATCAGCGCTAAGCTTAGTGTCTAAGTTGAGTTCTTTGATAGCCCATTGAGCTTTGTACTCTAACTCAACGGGGAGATGATAGGCCTTTCCATAAACCAACCGATAGGGGGATGTTCCAATCGGGGTTTTGAAAGCTGTGCGATAAGCCCATAAGGTGTCATCGAGCTTATTACTCCAATCGGTTATAGATTTCGAGACTACTTTTTGAAGAATTGTTTTTAGCTCTCTGTTTGAAACTTCTACTTGACCGCTGGTCTGGGGGTGGAAGGCTAATCCTCGTCTGTGATACACACCATACTTGGCAAGCAGAGTGTCTAACTGCTTTTCTCCGAAATGAGTTCCTCGATCACTTATCACGGCTCTGGGTACACCAAAACGCGGAAAGATGATCTTTTTAAATAGTCGTATCACAGCTCTAGCATCATTGTTGGGGGTGGCAATTGCTTCTACCCACTTTGAAACATAGTCGACAGCGACTAAAATGTAACGATTTCCATTTGAAGAAGGGAATGGTCCTTGATAGTCAATACCCCAGACATCGAATATCTCGACTTCTAATATGCCGTTTTGAGGCATTTTGTGTCTTTTGGATATTTGACCCATTCGTTGACAAGCATCACAAGCCATAACAAAGTTTCTTGAATCTTTAAACATCGAGGGCCAGAAAAACCCGGATTGTAAGACTTTGGCTACGGCCTTGGACGGACCATGATGACCACCATAAGCAGATGAGTGGCATCCTTCTAAAACTCCTTTTACTTCCCACTGGGGGATACAACGTCTATACAGACCATCTGAGCACTGCTTGAAAAGATAGGGGTCATCCCAAACAAAGAATTTTGCATCATGCAAAAATATCTTTCTTTGGTTATAAGATAGGTCGGAGGGTAGCTGGCGACTGACCAGGAAGTTGGCAATATCAGCATACCAATGAGAAGAGTCCGCAATTGCCATTAATGAATCATCAGCGAACGAATCATTAATTGGCGTTGGTAATCCTATTTTAGTTACTCTTATCCTTGAGAGGTGGTCAGTGACTACATTCTCTGCTCCTTTATTATCCCGGATCTCTAAATCAAACTCTTGAAGGAGAAAGATCCATCGCATAAGTCTAGGTTTTGCCTCTTTCTTTGAAAGAAGATATTTCAAGGCAGCATGGTCAGTGTAGACAATAACTTTTGATCCTATTAGGTACGAGCGAAATTTGTCTAGGGCGTAGACAATGGCGAGAAGTTCTTTCTCAGTGGTGGCATAGTTGATTTGGGCAAGATCTAGGGTTTTACTAGCATAATAAATCGCATGAAGAAACTTTTCCTTTCTTTGACCTAAAACAACTCCTACGGCATAATCACTCGCATCGCACATCAGTTCAAAGGGCAGATTCCAATCAGGCGACTGGATTATAGGAGCGGTGATCAAAGCACGGTTGATTTTGTTGAATGCCTCAAGGCATTCCTTTGTGAAATTGAAAGGTGCATCCTTGAAAAGGAGCTCAGTCAGGGGCTTGGCAATGTTTGAAAAATCTTTTATAAATCGTCGGTAGAAATCGGCGTGGCCAAGGAAACTCCTGATTCCTTTTACATTAGCAGGAGGTGGCAGCTGTTCAATAACTTGGATCTTAGCTCGATCCACTTCTATACCTCTCTCTAAAACGATGTGACCTAAAACTACACCTTCGTTCACCATGAAGTGACACTTTTCCCATTTGAGAACAAGGTCGACTTCTTCACAGCGTTTTAGAACTCTGGATAGATTTGTCAAACAATGATCAAAGGAAATGCCATAGACGCTAAAGCCGTCCATAAATACTTCCATGATAGATTCAACAAAATTTGAGAAGATACTGGTCATGCAACGCTGGAAAGTGGCAGGTGCATTACACAAGCCAAATGGCATTCTGCGATAAGCGAAAGTACCATAGAGACAGGTGAAGGTGGTTTTCTCTTAGTCCTCAGGGTGGATAGGGATTTGGAAAAATCTTGAGTAACCATCTAGATAACAGAAATACTTGTGACAAGCTAACCTCTCTAGCATTTGGTCAATGAAGGGTAGAGGATAGTGATCTTTCCTAGTTGATTGATTCAGCTTTCTGTAGTCAATACACATACGCCATCCCGTCACAATCCTTGTGGGGATGAGCTCATTCTTCTCATTTTTGACTACTGTTTTTCCTCCTTTCTTGGGAACAACTTGAACGGGGCTAACCCATTTAGAGTCAGAGATTGCATAGATTATGCCAGCATCTAGCAATTTCATAACTTCAGTTTTAACTACTTCCTGCATGTTGGGATTAAGACGGCGTTGACCTTGAACACAAGGTTTTTGGCCTTCTTCTAAATTGATTCTATGCATGCAGAAGTCTGGGCTTATGCCTGATAAATCTTCGAGTTTGTAACCTATTGCCTTTCTATGCTTTTTCAAGACAGTCAATAGTGAGGTTAACTGATTTTCATCTAGGAGAGCACTCACTATGACTGGGCAATACTCAGATTCATCTAAAAAAGCATATTTTAGATTCGAGGGAAGAGGTTTTAGTTCAGGTTTTTGTACTGCTTTCTTGGTAGGAGGATCAATCAAGCTTATGAACTCTTTAATTTCTTCTAATGGTATCTCTTCTCCGGTCAGGTCCTTTTCCAGCTCACTGATCTCGAAATTGTCATTCTCAGAGATATCCTCCAACAACAAGATTGCCTCTAAAGGATCCTCGATTATTGATGGATACAGAGATTCATCAACAATGGAGTCGACAATATCAATACAACAGCAAGACTCCTCTAGCATGGGGCTTTTCATTGCACTGTTCAAGTTATAGGTGACTTTATCATCACCTACTTCTAGTGTCAGTTTTCCATTCTTAACATCGATTACTGCTCCGGCAGTGTGTAAAAATGGACTTCCTAAAATAATAGGGATTTGAGAATCTTCAGCCATATCTAGCACGATGAAATCGACGGGAATGAAAAACTTTCCTACTGTTGGACCAATTTCATAGTTTTGATAATGACATGCGTTTACGTAATAATATGTTTTACTCGATATATCATATGCGTGTAATTGTGTGCTTTAGTCTTATTATAGCTAGCAACAATTATGAGAAGAAAGATCAAAGTTAGGCATAACTTTGATAAAGTCTGTGAGACAAAGTTATACCAACTTCAGGAATAACTTTGGAAGTGAACTTGGAAGTTATAGCTAACCAGGCATAACTTTAAGGAAAATCGCTTCAAACAAGATCTACATAAATCTACACAAGACTCGAGATGGAGGGTCTTTGTGATCAAGATGAAGAGATGATCCGTATACTGAAGATCTTTGTGAAGATTAGATAGTATAGGTCGTCATTCGGTAACTATTCCATTCGAGAGATTTTATGTTCAAAAGTTATAGCTTTAGCCTATGATTTTGAATGATAAAATATTGATGCATGATTTTGGAAATAAAATGTTTTGAAATGTTTTCAAAAGTGAAAGAGTTTTATTTTTATATTTATCAATTATTTTAATAGAGAATATATTTATGAGATTCTATTGGTTAGTAATACAACTTATGGGTTGTCATGCTACCTAGGGTTTCTAATATATTCTATCTCAATTTGTTGTTAACCTAATTAGCCCACCTAGTGGTTGAGCCATCTAGGGTTTCGTGAAACCTAGTTTGTGCCACCTAGGGATTCGTGCTCCTAGGGTTTCGTGAGCTATAGGATTCGGCCTCCATAGGTTTGTTTCCTTAGTTTACCTAATCTAGGATTCTACTATATCTTTACAACAATATTTTGAGATATCAAGATAAATATATTTCTATAAGATAAACCAAATAATATTTTGAGATAAAGATATTTCTAAAAGATAAGCAAATATTATTTTATGGAAAGATAAGTATCTTTATTAAATATTATACTAGGGTTTTAGATCTACTATAATTCTTCTACTATAAATACTCATTCACATATCAATTGTAAAAACACGACATACACGAAATACACTACATACACACGGCTATTTATTTTACTTGTGTTGATTTTCCAAAATCGTTTTAAAGCAAACCTTTGAGCAAATATTTATTATTTTTAGAGTTTGTTTTTAAAAGAGTCGTGCATCAATTATTATCAATCGCTTGAGTGAAATACGTTATTGGATAATAGTACATCATTATAAGCTTACAATTCTTTAACGGGAATCTGTGTGAGTTATATTGTACTTTCTTATTAGCGTAAGATAGTATAGAGTATTTAGCGATACTCATCTGAGTTATAATCATAGTGTTGATTATACGAGTGGGTTGGTAATTTTTGTAATCCGTAGAAAGGTACTAAAAATTATTAATCGAGAATAGTGGACGTAGGTTTCAACGTGTGAAACTGAACCACTTCAAAAATCGTGTGCCTCTCTCTTATCTCTTTACTTTTCGTTATTTCGTTATTCGCGCTTACTTTGATTAATTAATTAGTTGATTTTAATTCATAAGATCAAATAATTAATTACATATCATATAAATCGAAAAAGTGGGGCTAGTTTTTAATACTCAATTCACCCCCCCTCTTTCGTATTCGATCAATAGACTCTACAATTGGTATCAGAGCCTCGTGCTCTTGATTGCCTTACAGCAAGGAGTCTGATCCATTTATTTTTTTATTTTTATTTATTTTTCTTGCATTTATTTTATTTTTGCATTTAATTTTATTTTAATGGATTCCAAACATCTGAAGTGTCCCGTATTCGATGGGAAGAACTACAGTCTATGGAAAAATATGATGACCCATTTCATAAAGGGTAACGATTGGGAGTGTTGGCTAATCATTAAGAATGGTCCTAATAAGATCATGCTTGGAACGGCTACAGGCACTTCCATCGAAAAGAAAGAAGATGACTATGTTGAGGCAGATTATAAGAAAGCTGAGAAAAATTCAAAGGCTATTAGTCTGTTGCAAAACGGCATGACCCATACTGAATTTGACCGTTTCTCATCTAGTTCTACTGCCAAGGAAATATGGGATGGTCTTGAGTTAGCTTATGAGGGGACAACTGTTGTCAAAAAGCAACGCATAGCTCTACTTATGCGAAAATACGAATTGTTCTCCATGGAACAAAATGAATCGCTTGACAGCATGTCTACTCGCTTCTCCAGTATCATTAATGAATTGAAAAATCTTGGAAAAACTTTTGACTCCGAGGAAATTGCCAGGAAGATCCTTAGAAGTCTATCTAAACGATGGAGACCTAAGGTGACGGTAATTGAGGAATGTAAAGATCTATCTGACCTATCTTATCAAGAGCTACTTGGAACCCTAATGGCTCATGAGATTACTCTTGATGAAGATGCGGCAAATGATAGTAATAGCAAGAAGGTGGCTTTACAGGCCGAATCTAGTGAAAGACAAGATTCGGATCTTGAAGATGAAACAGTGTTATTTGCTAGACGTTTTAAGAAAAAGTTCTTTAACAAACCACAAGGGAAAACGTTTAACAACAACACTAACAAATCTTACAAGAAGCCAATTGAGTCAAAAGGGTCTCTTTCAAGTCGTGGTTGCTTCAAATGTGGGGATAATGATCACATGATCAAAGATTGACCCACATGGAAGAAAATCAAAGACAAAAATCAACGAGACAAAACCAAGAAGGAATTCAAGCAAGTGATGATGGCTTATTGCTGGGGAGATCTCGACACAGAGGACGACGAGTCAGAGGAAGAGGAAGTAGCCAACTTGTGTCTAAGCAACGTCAGTCTTGACCTAATTTCTGACAGTGACAATGAAAGCGAATCCGAGATGTGTCTTGTTGGCAACTCAGATTCAGAACCAGATTAAGAAGATGACGAAGAGGTTAGTCATCTTGAACTTAAAAAGCAAGTTAAGAATTTATCTAAGAAGTCTTTAATTAAGTATTTTGAAGAAGCCTTAGATCATTGTCATGAGCAGAGTCTAGAATTGAAAGATCTTAAAGAACAAATTCTTGATATTGCTGAGGAAAACCAACTTCTAAAGGCCAAAGCTAAAAAGCTCAAGTCTAAAGTTATGGAAACTTCAGCTATAACTTCAGACAAGACAAATGTTGAGAAAGAAGCTCTTGAGTCTAAAGTTATAGCTAATGAAGCTATAATCTCAGAGTTAAAACTCAACATTAAGCATCTTCAAGCCAAAGTTATAGCTAATGAAGCTATAACTTTAGAATTGAAGAAAGTCAATGAGCGTTTACAATCTGAGGCTAAGGCAAAGGAAGTTGTTATCATTGATCACGAGAAAGTAAACTCTTTTCTTTCTCAGCAATTGAAAGAATTAAAGGCTGAATTCTCCCAAGCCAAAAGTCAACATAATGAGGAGAAACTTATCTTGAACAAACGTTTCAATGATTTTCGTGAAAATTTCAAAAAGAGCAATCCCTCCAAAGACTTGAATGTAGATCATTCATCGTGTCAAAAAGAAATTCAGTCTTTGAAGGAATTGCTCCTACATGCACGAAAAGTTCATGATAAGTGGGAAGGAAGTCAGAAGGTCTTAGACTTCCTTACCGAACAGTCTAATAATAACATGAAGATGGGTCTAGGTCATGAATGCTATAGTCGTAGAGACCATGATAAGTGCAAATCCACTCCCTCTGACCGTGATTTCAGAAGAAGGAAGTATGTCAATCTTTCAGAATATCTGATTTGCAATTATTGTGGTCACAACGGTCATGTTAAAGATAATTGTGTTAAATATGGTAATGACAACAAAAATCAAACTGATTTTGTGAAAGAGCATGACGTGTCTAGTGTTAATGAGTCTGAACCTGAATCTCAACGTGATGAGATTAGAAACAATGAGTTCAGGTGGGTTTATGACATGGCTTTCGATTACACATCTGTTCCTTCAAAATCTAAACCTTATGTGAATCAGAAGCAGTCGTTTAAACCTAATGTGCGTCGTAACAACAATCAATATAATAAACCTAGCAAACCCTATCCTAAGAAGAAAAGAATTGTCAAACAGGTATGGGTGAGGAAGGATCAAATATATAGAGTCACTAACCACAAAGGACCCAACTTAGCGTGGGTACCTAAAAGCTGTATTTGATTCTCTTGCAGGTAATAGTGAAAGAAAATACTCTATGGTATCTCGACAGTGGATGTTCGAGACACATGACTGGAAACAAGAATCTATTTCTTTCACTAGAACCCTTCAATGGTGGCAAGGTCACCTTTGGAGACAATAAGAAGGGCAACATAATCGGTGTAGGTAAAATTGGTATATCTTCTTCACATGCTATAAATAACGTATATCTGGTAGATGGCCTTAAGCATAACTTGCTAAGTATCTCTCAACTATGTGACAAAGGCAACAAAGTCGTTTTTCATTCAAATGTTTGTCGTATCATAGTTGAGGGAACTAGCAATGTTATCTTAGAAGGCTTACGTAAACGGAACGTGTATATGATTGATTTAAACAAAGTCACTACAAGTTCCTTTACGTGCATGAAAGTCACAGTGGATGATTCATGCCTGTGGCACAAGAGGTTTGCACACATCAGTCCAACAATTTTAAAGAAACTTAAATCGTGGGATTTAGTTGAGGGTTTACCCTCAATCAAATTCGAACAAGAAAAGATGTGTGACGCATGTGCCCGTTGTAAACAAGTTAGATCTTCATTCAAACCGAAACGAGTAGTAAGTACAGAGCGTCCACTTGAGTTGGTACACATGGATTTGTGTGGACCTATGAAAGTTAGAAGCCGCGGTGGATCCAGGTACGTATTCGTCCTAGTCGACGACTACTCCAGGTATGTATGGCCTATCTTTCTATTTACTAAAGATGAAACTTTCGATGAGTTTGTAGTACTAATGAAGCTCGCCCAAAAAAAGTATGATAAAAAGTTAGTTTCCATTCGTACGGATCATGGCACCGAATTTGATAATCAAGCTTTTATAGAATATTGTAGGGAGAATGGTGTAGGACATAACTTTTCTGCACCACGAACCCCACAACAAAATGGTGTCGTGGAACGTATGAATAGAAAATTAGAGGACATGGCCCGCACTATGCTTTTGTGTAGTGGCCTTCCTAAAAGCTTTTGGGCAGAAGCCATAAGTACTGCATGCTATGTGCACAATAGAGCTATGATTAGACCAATTCTCAAAAAGACTCCCTATGAACTTTTAAGAGGGAGAAAACCCAATATAGCTCACCTTCGTTGCTTCGGGAGTAAATGTTTTGTCCATAATAATGAAAAAAGTAATTTGAGCAAATTTGATCCACGAAGTGACGAAGCTGTGTTTGTTGGCTATTCTAATCATAGTAAAGCTTTTAAAGTTTTTAACAAAAGAACCTTGTGCATAGAAGAAAGTGTTCATGGTGTATTTGATGAAGATAGTGTGCTTGAACAAGTTGAACAGAATGAAGAAGAGGACATGAATGATCCAGACTTTCGTCTCTCCAGAGATGACGTGCCAGAAAATAATGAAGAAGCTATTGAAGGAATCAATGATGAACTTGATAAATCCGCAAATGACCTTGAACAGAGAACTGAGACAATTGTTGATGATACGAATGTCTCTTCTCAAAACAAGGAAAAGGAAACTGAAGTTATTGCTGATGATGCTATAACTTTGAACCAGAAACAAGATGGTGTAACTGAAGTTGTACCAACTTCAGCTATAACCCCAGAGTCCAACTCAGGGGGAACCAATCTTGATTCTGAATCATTTGAGGAAAATGATAGTTCATCAGATGATGATGAGCCTAGGAACTCTAAGAAATGGAAATATAAGGGTTCTCACCCTATGGATTCGATCCTAGGGAGTTTGAATAAAGGAGTTCAAACGAGGCGAACATTAAATAACTTTTGTTCATTCTATTCCTTTTTGTCTGCCATAGAGCCTACCAACACCAAGGAAGCTCTTGCAGAATCCGACTGGATTGTGGCTATGCAAGAGGAGCTTCAACAGTTCAAACGTAATAAAGTATGGCACCTTGTGCCACGACCTCCTAATCGAACTGTGATTGGTACTCGATGGGTATTCAGAAATAAATTGGATGATTCAGAAGTTATAGTTCGTAACAAGGCTCGATTGGTCGTTCAAGGTTATAATCAACAAGAAGGGATTGATTATGATGAGACATTCGCTCCAGTAGCAAGACTTGAAGCTATTCGCTTGCTCATCGCCTTCGCAGCTCATAAAGGAATGAAATTATTCCAAATGGACGTTAAGACTGCCTTTCTTAACGGTTATTTGGAAGAAGAGGTTTTTGTTGAACAACATCCTGGATTTTTGAATAGCAAGTTTCAAAACCACGTTTTTAAACTCGACAAAGCTTTATATGGTTTGAAACAAGCGCCTAGGGCTTGGTACGACAGATTGTCAAATTTTTTATTACAAAACAATTTTAAAAGAGGATCTGTCGACAAAACCCTATTTCTAAAATCCGAGGGTTCTGATTTACTTGTTGCTCAAATTTATGTAGATGATATTATTTTTGGTTCTACTAACAATAAATTGTGCAAGTATTTTTCAGATCTCATGACCTCAGAATTTGAAATGAGCATGATGGGAGAATTGAAATTCTTCCTAGGACTGCAGATTCAACAAACCAAAGAAGGCATAAAGATTCACCAACAAAAATATGTCAAGGAGCTAATCAGAAAATTTGGTATGGAGAACGCTCATCCAATAGACACACCTATGGTAACTGATAAAAAGTTGACCTTGGACGGAAATGGTAAGTCCGTAGATGAGACTACATATCGAGGTGTGATTGGTTCTTTATTATATTTAACTGCAAGTAGGCCTGACATTATGTTCAGTGTATGTGTCTGCGCTAGATTTCAATCATGTCCTAAGGAATCACATATGATTCCAGTTAAACGTATCTTGAGATATTTAATTGGTACATCTAATTTATACTTATGGTATCCACTTAAGTGCAATTTCGATCTAGTAGGATATTCAGACGCAGATTATGCGGGATGTTCTTTAGATAGAAAAAGTACATCTGGATTTGCTACGTTTGTTGGACCATGCATAATTACTTGGGGCTCAAAGAAGCAAAATTCGGTTGCATTATCTACTGCAGAAGCTGAATATATCGCTGCAGGACTGGTATGTTCTCAACTACTTTGGTTAAAGCAACAACTATGTGATTATGGTTTTAATGTTGGTTGTATGCCTGTTTTCTGTGATAATACGAGTGCTATTGTTATTTCTAAGAACCCAGCTCAGCATTCTCGTACTAAGCATATAGACATTAGACATCATTTTTTGCGTGACCATGTAGAAAAGGGCAACAATAAACTCGAATTTTGTAGTACTGACAATCAATGGGCTGACATTTTAACAAAGGCGTTAGCGAGAAGACGTTTTGAGATTTTGCGGTTGGAAATTGGTTTAATCGGTAGCAATTAAATTCATCTTATTTATTTTGTGAACCTGCGTGACTGGCTAGAATAAGACGAGATTGTATGACTGTGTCCGCATATTTTATTGCTAGTATATCTGTGTTTAATATAATATATTTTACGTGAGTATCTTGCATATTAAGTATTTTATGGAAATTGAATTATGAACCACATATTTGCCAAAAACATATCTTATTCACTTTCCTAATTGAACCAAAATTCTACCCATGTATTTCATGTTAGCCGAAATTACCAAATAAAATCACCTTACCATATCTTTTTATTTACCTAATTCTATCCTTACCATATCTCAAAAATAATTACCTAAGATTTCTTTTCCTAGCCAAATTAGAAAAAAAACAAAAAAAAGGAAAAGTGGACTCTTAGAGCCGGCACACCCATGTGCCAAGTACAAAAGCACAATACCCAATTCTTACACCTCATTATTACCTTTCACTTTCGCCACACAAACACTTCACCCAATTTTAACTTCTTCTCTCTCCCTTTCACGGCACCCCTACCACAACAACAAAAATTTAACCATCAATTTTTCAAGCTTCATCCATGGCTTCCACTAGATCAAAAATCTCCAAAAACCCAAACCCAAAAACTCCAAAGCCTAGTATGCCCACAAATACCTCTCCTAATCCCAAACAAAAATCACCTACCATAAACCAAACCGAGTCCGGTGCGGATCTTGAGGGTACAAAAGAAGAAGGTTAAATAAGGGCAAAGCTAGAATCCAAGAAGAGGCTACAAATGAAACTGTCGACACGGTACCCGAGGCACCTACACGGGTTACATTCCGTGATTTTTCGCCTCAAGAAACATCTTCCGGGCTTGATAAACTCCGTCTCACGAAAGATGAAAGAAAGCTTGTAAACCGCGTTGCTCAGTACGGAATACACGGTGGTCGTTTTTATCCGAAAGCTTGGTGTGACAAATATGCGGCTTTAGGATTCTTTACCGACTTTCTAAATTTTCAAGAATGGGAAACCGTGGCACAGTTTTCGGGTCCAGTTTACCCAATTGAGGTAATCCAGTTTTTCGCTTCTGTTTCGTTAACTGCTGGGGTGTTAAATGCCGTCATTAATGGCCGTTCAGTTTCGATTTCCGTGACGGACTTTTGTACTCTGTTTTCGGTTTCTGATGATGGAATCAAAATCAATCCGAGTACGTCATGGGATGAACTGACGGACATGGCTAAGTTGGAAGTTAAGAAATACTTTGATGTTGGAGCTACTTTGTCGAGTTGTGTTTTGGCGGGAAGTGTGTCCCCAAAGTTGAAATTTCTGTTAAATTTTTTATGGAACACCGTAATTCCGCGTCGGGGAGGACGGGACAAGATTGCAGTTTATGAGATGTTGGTCGTGAAGCATTGGTTGGAGGGAAACCGGGTTAATTTACCTTTTCTTGTATTTTCTCGTATTTCACAAACCGCTTTTTCGGTGACCGAGGACAAAATTTATTCAACTCTTGATTTACCCTACGGAATGTGGGTGTCACGGCTCCTTGAGTCGAAAGGGGTCGTTAATGTGAACAATTATGGGGTTACCGTAAAAGATGACATGTGTGACACGTTCTTGAAATTCATGAAGTTGGATGCTAATGGACCGGAGTTGATGTTTTTGCCAAAAGGGGGTTCGGTCGGTTTGCAGCCGGTTGGGGCTGATTTTTCAGGAATCGAGTCAAAATTGGATATGTTTATAGGAAGTGTGATGGAGCGCCTTGACGCGCAGGACAAGAAGATAGATGCGGTGTTGGACAAGGTTGTTCAAACCGTGGCATTGGGTTCCTCTAGCTCTACCCGTGACCAAGGTGGATCGGGTGTGAGTCGTGAGATGAGGGCGTGGATGACGGGTGTGGATGATTGCCTTGCTAAATTGGAAAGGAACATTGTTGATTGTAAACAATAAATGTATAGGCAAAGGGATCGGATGACATATTTGGTGAGCCAAGGCGGTTCTTTGGTTAAAAGTGGTACGGAAATGCGTGAGGGGATGCGTACTATCTTTGATGTGACGGAGGCTCTTTCCTTGAAAGTTCGGAACTTTGACGTTTGCCTCACCGCTCAAGCTACACATGTGTCCTCTTGCCTTGACCGTCTCTCCACTCTCGAGTACCGCACTAGGCCCGGTTATAAAGCACCCTAATCTCACCCGCCTACCCAACTTGCCTTGCTATTCTTACCCTTGTTTATTTGTTTCTTGAACTACTTAATCAATTCGGCCCATTTTGGCTTGTTTAAACTTTGTTCTATTCGGCCCAATGGCAACTAACAATATATTTTGTGGTTTGTAGTTTTTAATTGACATTTAATACTTGATTTTGCTTGGTATATATCGTTTTATATTGCGTATTTTGCATATCTATTTCTTGCCTTGACATGTGTTATTCTAGTCGTTTCATGTCTTTGTTCTTGTCTTTTCAATGATGCCAAGAGGGGGAAGAAATGATATGATTTGAGTCTTTGCTTAAGCTTGCTCCTTGTCAAGACTCGTTATCTCTTAAAGTCTTTTGAGCTATAACTTTGGCTAAGTTGTTATGTTCTTGCGATCAAAGTTGCTATAACTTTGGAGTGCTTTGTTGAGGGGGAACCATACTTAGTCGCTTTGTTATTAGAAATCATATGAGACTTGTCATCATCAAAAAGGGGGAATTTGTTGGACCAATTTCATAGTTTTGATAATGACATGTGTTTACGTAATAATATGTTTTACTCGATATATCATATGCGTGTCATTGTGTGCTTTAGTCTTATTGTAGCTAGCAACAATTATGAGAAGAAAGATCAAAGTTAGGCATAACTTTGATAAAGTGTGTAAGACAAAGTTATAACAACTTCAGGAATAACTTTGGAAGTGAACATGAAAGTTATAGCTAACCAGGCATAACTTTAAAGAAAATCGCTTCAAACAAGATCTACATCAAACTACACAAGACTCGAGATGGAGGGTCTTTTTGATCAAGATAAAGAGATGATCCGTATACTGAAGATCTTTGTGAAGATTAGATAGTATAGGTCGTCATTCGGTAACTATTCCATTCGAGAGATTTTATGTTCAAAGTTATAGCTTTAGCCTATGACTTTGGATGTTAAAATATTGATGCATGATTTTGGAAATAAAATGTTTTGAAATGTTTTCAAAAAGTAAAAGAGTATTTTTATATTTACCAAAAGTTTTATAGAGAATATATTTATGAGATTCTATTGGTTAGTAATACAACTTATGGGTTGTCATGCTACCTAGAGTTTCTAATATATTCTATCTCAATTTGTTGTTAACCTAATGAGCCCACCTAGTGTTTGAGCCACCTAGGGTTTCGTGAAACCTAGTGTTTGTGCCACCTAGGGATGCGTGCCTCCTAGGGTTTCGTGAGCTATGGATTTCGGCCTCCTTAGGTTGTTTTCCTTGTTTACCTAATCTAGGATTCTACTATATCTTTACAACAATATTTTGAGATATAAAGATAAATATATTTCTATAAGATAAACCAAATAATATTTTGAGATAAAGATATTTCTAAAAAATAAGCAAATATTATTTTATGGTATTAAAGATAAATATCTTAAATATTATATTAGGGTTTTAGATCTACTATGATTCTACTACTATAAATACTCATTCACATACAACTTGAAAAATACACGAAATACACTACATTCACACGGCACATCTATTTACTAGTGTTGATTTTCCAAAATCGTTTTAAAGCAAACCTTTGAGCAAATATTTATTATTTTTAGAGTTTGTTTTTAAAAGAGTAGTGCATCAATTATTATCAATCGCTTGAGTGAAATACGTTATTGGATAATAGAACATCATTATAAGCTTACAATTCTTTAACGGGAATTTGTGTGAGTTATATTGTACTTTCTTATTAGCGTAAGATAGTATAGAGTATTTAGCGATACTCACCTTGAGTTATAATCATAGTGTTGATTATACAAGTGGGTTGGTAATTTTTGTAATCCGTAGAAAGGTACTAAAAATTATTAATCGAGAATAGTGGACGTAGGTTTCAACGTGTGAAACTGAACCACTTCAAAAATCGTGTGCCTCTCTCTTATTTCTTTACTTTTCGTTATTTCGTTATTCGCGCTTACTTTGATTAATTAATTAGTTGATTTTAATCCATAAGATCAAATAATTAATTACATATCATTTAAATCGAAAAAGTGGGGCTAGTTTTTAATACTCAATTCACCCCCCCTCTTTCGTATTCGATCAATAGACTCTACATATACATTATTATTGTTGTCACGTTTCCATTAGTTGAATTCATGTTTGTTAGTTTAGTTATAATCATGAGTGAATAATCCCTTAGTCTAGGGTGAAGGGAAGCCATGTATTATCACACTTGTTGAATTGGGTAAATTACATTCAAACCATTGTCTCTATCACATGCTCGTTCTTATTAGATGATCTTTGATTGTTGATTACAATCGTTGGCTAGTTTGTTAATTCATTTCCTTAGAACGAAAGTCGGGAATAGAATTAGACTTTGCATGATATAGTAGTTTGAGCTAGTAAGTGCGAGAGCCCGCTATAACCCGCTCTATGGTTAGTACTCATGTCGAAAGGTAAGTGATATTCGGCCTAAACAAAGTTTGATTGCTTACTGATGAGGGGATTGTCGCGGACCCCTCGACCAAACAAAATTTATAAAGCTCAGTACCAAACTAATTAATGTAGTAGGGTAAGGAGGTCGAACCCAAAGGACGGTTAGGATTGGCTATCGATTTTTGTTTTTATCTAGTCTAGTTCAGACGAATATGAGAGGTTCAAACGCTAAAAACGAGCTAGGTGTAATAACTAAAACTAGCAATGAAGCAAGAAAAGATTAAACAAGGATTAAAAGAGACTAAGGTGAATGAGTTCATTAATATAGGTATAGGTCGATTATGATGAGGGTCAAAACTAGCCTAATGGTAAGTCTAGATATGTCTTCACCTCTCGGTGCAAGACGGTCTCTAGGCAAGTCTCCACCTCTCGGTGTGAGACGAGCCCTAGCCCAAGGATCGGTCGGGATCTCGCCCTAACCTCCCCTTAAACATTCCAAACACACACAAACACAATACAAGTCTAAGCTCTCGCCTAAACTAGTAATTAAACATGTGAATAACTTAAACTACTCATTCAAGCATTTCATCAAACACCTTGTGTGCACAAAACAAGTAGATTGCCAAAAGACTTAATCTTTGTACCCAATTACTATAATCAACCTATAAACCTACACTAACTCTCCCATCTACCTTAGTAATACACTACCCACTCGTATTAATAAGGAAAGTCATTAAAGATAAAAACTTGGATACGAAACTAAAAAATATTCAACATGTAAACTAATTAAACAAGCATGAAAGATTAATTAAATGACAAGTAAATGAAATAAAGATGATAATCTTACCAACATGTAACAAAGATGGAAACTTGAATTAATAATGGAATAATAGTCTCCTCTTGTCTTCAAATTACAACCCAAGTATTGTATATTAAACTAATCGAGAAATAAGATCTAAATAATAACTAAATAGAAAATAAAAGGCAACTAATACTAATTAAATAAATATTACGGAACTAATTAGGGAAATATAAAATCTAAAATACTAGGGTTCATCTTCTAATAAGGTGGTAGTGTTTGGTGTGTGTTCATGTCATATGATGAGAGATAATATATATAAGGTGGTGTAATATTGGTATGTTGGTGTATTTATAGTGTTTCACCAAAGAGATCTCAAAAATGAGGAAGGAGGAGCAACAAGGTAGAATCTGGCTGGGAGAGGGTCTGGGTCGGTGGACCGGCTGCCGTTACCGGCGCCGAGAGAAGAGTTTTTTGTGCGGAAAAATAGCTGGAAAAATGGCCTGAAATTCACTATTGGCGGACCGGCAGAGGACCTCGCTTTCTTGGCTTTCTTAGTCTTCAAGTGTCCACGCGTGTCTCCCTGCCGGCAGACCGGCCGTCGACCGACCGGCAGGGGATCTCCTCTTCTCCCATTTGTTTGTCTTCGTGAGGTTGGTTGGTGAGTGTTGATGGGCTGCTGCCGGCGACGGTGCCTAGGTCGATTGGGCCGGCGTCGGTAGAGTGGTAACTGGCCGGTTGGTGGTGGCCGGTGGTTGTCTCCTACTTCAGCTTACTCTTCTTTGGTTTATGTATTTCTTTCCTTTATTCTTTATGTATAGTGACGGTTCTTGCTTCTCATCTCGTCCTTCTATTGACATATTTCCTATAAAATGAGACGGAAGAATATAATATGAGCATACGCGAAATAAGGGGCAAAATATAATAAAACCGACGCTACAACCACATTAAATAAGCCCAAAAAGAAGTAGAATAAAGAGGGAAAATGGCCTAAATTAATCGTATATCACTTACTCTCCCGATTTGATTACTTATATGTTAATTCATATGTGAAGACTTATCCCCTACATTTTCTTCAATTATTGTTAATCATCATAATTTGTTAAGTAGTTGTTAACCTTATCAAACCAATCGCTTAATCGACACCTTGATAAAATTATGTCCATAGCTTTTCATTTGCATGTACCGCCTTCCTTGGATCGACTCCTATTGTAACACCCCTATCTACCAAAGAGTCTTACCAAGGCCTACCTTATAAAACGGGAGTGCTACCATCTCGGTTGTCCGAGATAGCAAATATCAAATGAACAATAAAGAAACGACACTTAAATTAATGTACGGTTTAATACGAATACAGTATATGTCTTAAATCAAAACCAATACAAAGTCTCCAATAGCAGTGTAATCAAAACTCAAACTAGAAGTCTAGACATCTAGGATATAGCGAAAACAAAGACTCACCATCCAGCGGTAATCCCATCCAATCCCACGCATGCTCAAATGGAATACCTGCTAAACTTCTGCTCACCATTCCCCAATGGACCACAACAGTTTTTGAAAACAAAGAAGGGGTTTGTACATTCATACATCAACCATATCAATACAACAATCATACAATCATACAGAAAACCAGTATCATCTCCAACCTCCGGTAACCGAGTTCCCGTCGAACCGGTAACCCCCGCCAGTGCCAGACTGCAGATATGAGCACTGTATCTCCTATCGGATTCCCAAAAGGGTAATCCATGCCGATGCCAGACCGCAACATTGGACATCAAAATTCCCTCTTAACGCAACGAGAGTTCCCGAACCATTAATGTTCACATCCCCCTTGTGGCGGGAGCCACAAGAGGCGAAACTCGGGGTGTGGAATCGTCTCCCGTAACGGACCACAAATATCAATCGTAACCAGTAACAAAACACAATCACAATCATCATCATCGATCATCACAATCATTATAGTCAAATCTCAACCATCATCAATCACAAACGATATCATTTAACATACAAATGTATTGACTAGGGAAAACCCTACCTTAAAGCAATTTCGCAACAATGACAAGCAAGCAAGACTAGAATCCTTCTTTTATTAATTCCCCTCATAAGAATCATACAATTAATCTAAATCAATAATCTATTATAATTACTTAATTCTCAACCCTAATTCAGATTAGGGTTCCTATAAACATATCCCATAATACCAATTAACATAGAGATTAGAATACTTACGAGGAAGACCGATCTAAAGGATGATTCCGACAAACAACAATGACAATCAAGAGCTTAGTAGTGGATGAAGGTGATTAGGGAGAGATTAAGGAGAGTTTTAGGGTTTAATGAATGTTTTAACTGACGAAATATTTATATATATAACCCCTTAATCATCTTAATCCAAACCGCTCGAAAAACCCGTCAGACCGTACTCGGCCAAATACCACCTACTCGGTCAAGTGCCACCTAGGCTTTTTTTTTCAAAAATAATTCCCACCGGAGAAGACCGCGCTTTTGAGAAGCCAAATCATTGGTTTCGACAAAGCGGTGATGAAAGCTTATATGAAGCTTGAGAGAGGTACAAAGAATTACAAATAAAGTGTCATCACCATGGGTTGGACCCATGATTCCTTGCTATTACATTTTACAATGGATGTTGTGGGGAGTCCCGATGCATTTTGGACTCCGTTAACAACGGGAGATTCGATCAAACGGATGTGGATGTTTCTCATGCCACAATTGAATCTATGGCCATCCATGACTCTCAATATAGCAACTCTCGAACTATGCCCTTGATATCCAAGCAAGAGGATTCTATTGTGGTTCTTCTTCAAGCTCAAGTATCCATTCTCCAACAAAAGCTAGAAGGTATTCAAGCACCAGTTTCTTCTCAATCCCGTCAATAAGTCAATGTTACCAGCCAAGTAAATTTTTGTGAATCATTGGGTAATAGAGGGCATGGTGCCCATGAATGTAGAAGAACGATTGAACAAGTAAATACTTATCAAAACTTAGGCAAGACAACTTCTTTTTAACTTCTACAATGAAGGCACTAAAAAACATCCCTACTTATCCTACAAGAGTACAAATGTCCAAAACCCACAACACAAAACTCAAAATCAAACTCAAACATTTGTCCCACAAAAATAAAGACATTACAACCCACCCAGATTTTAAAATCAAAATCAAAAGCCACAATTCCAACAACAAAATTTCCATCAAAACTTTTCACTAGAACAGTTCCCACAACCTCACAATCAAGAATAATCCTCTTTGTCTCAACCAAGTGATTCTAGTGTGTGCAAACTCGAGTCTCTAATTCTTCAAATGGCTCAAAAGCTAGACACTATGATGATTCAATTCCAAAGGAGTGATCAAGCTAAGGATGAAGCCATTAAAATGTTGGAAACCCAAATGGCCCAACTTGCTCTTCCAATGCTCAATGGAAGTCCAGACAATTACCACCACATGGTGAGCAACCAAGAGATGCCTAAGGAGAGTGAAGACGGGGGATGACAACAAAACTTAAGAGGGGTCAAAGAAGGTTGCTGAACCCATCATTGTTAAAGACAAAGTGGAGGATGCTCCTCCAGAGAAAGATTATCAAGTGAAAGAGCTGGTGTAAATCCAAGTGTCATTTCCTCGTAAATTGGCAAGGTCAATAAAGGAGACTCACTTTGGTTAGTTCATGGAGGTGGTGAAGAACTTGCAGGTAACCATTCCTCTTACCAAATTAAACACCCAAATTCCTTCGTACACTAAGTTCATGAAAGACATATTAACTACGAAGATAACCTTTTGATGACTTGAGATTATTGTGTTCACAGAAGTTTGTAGTGCTCTTTTGCAAAATAGGTCCCCTCTAATTTAAAAGATCCCGGTAGTTTTTCAATTCTATGCACCATTGGCACCTACACCATTGACAAAGCTTTATGTGATCTAGGTGCTAGTGTGAGTGTGATGTCATACTCAATTTGTGTGAAATTAACCATAGGTGTCTTGAAATGTAATAGTGTCACCTTGCAAATGGCATACCGTTCTCTAAAACAACCCTTGAGTGTTTTAGAAGATGTGCCCATTAAAGTTCGTAAGTTCTTTAACCCGGTCGACTTTATTGTTATTGACATAGCGAAAGATTCAAAACTCCCAATGGGAAGACCATTTTTGCATACCGCAGGTGCGGTGATTGATGTCAAGAATGGTAAATTAACATTGAAAATAGGTAATTATAAGGTCACTTACAATTTGAATAGTGTTATGAAGAGTCCAATTCTTGAAGAGTCTTGTAATGTAATAGACATTGGATATAGCTGAAGAAATGTCACTTACTTTTGTTGTTGGAATGTTATGCAGGTGATAATGATGCTAGAAGCCGTAAGATAGCGGCTTTGGAAATTGTTTTAAATGAGGAGGAACTTACATTAAAAGAAAGCTCCTGTTTTATAAGTTTGGAAGCTATCCCTACTAAGGTTGATGTACAAAAACCCGTACTCAAACCCCTCCCCTTGAATTTGAAATATGCTTTTTGTTGATCATTTTGAAATATGCCCGATCATTTTGACTGCTTCTTTAGATGATGGTCAATTGTCTAAATTGTTAAATGTGTTGAGGTCACTAAAGTCATTGGTTATACTCTTGATGATTTGAGGGGGAATAAGCCTTGAATTTTGCATGCATAGATCCATCTAGAAGAGAGTCATAAGGCATGTGTCCAAGGTCAATGTCGATTAAATTCTAATATGCAAGAAGTGGTTAAAAAGGAGGTCATAAGACTCCTTGATGCGGGTATTATCTATGCTATTTCTAGTTCTAAATGGGTGAGTCTGGTTCACGTGGTACCCAAGAAAGGAGGAACCACGGTAGTAAAAAAAGATAAAAATGAACCCAACCCTACTACAGTTGTCACGGGGTGGCACATGTGCATCGATTATAGGAAGTTAAATTTGGCCACCAAGAAAGACCTCTACCCATTGCCCTTCATTGACCAAATGTTGGAGAGGTTGGCTTGTCATAAGTATTTTTGTTACATGGATGGTTACTCAAAATTTTTCCAAATTCTCATTCATCCCGATGACCACGAAAAGACCACCTCTACTTGCCCATATGGTGCATTTTCCTACCGTAGGACGCCCTTTGGTATGTGCAATGCTCCCGCTACCTTTCAACATTGCATGACTAGTATCATTTCTTATTTTATTGATCAATAATGGAAGTATTTATGAATGACTTTAGTGTCTATAGCACTTGCAGCAGGAGCTCACCCAAGGGGTCTTGATGATCAAACCACATACAAGACAAGCTTGACCCCTCAGATGGAAGCTCGAGTTACAAGGTCTAAACAACAAGCTATGACAAGTCAAGAGCAAGCCAAGCCAAGCCACCCCAATGAAGAAGACAGTCCAGGGTTCAATAGCCCATGCCCACCCCCAACACAACCCACATTTCCCACACAAAACAGAAACAGAACCACTCAGGCCCAGACAGACCAGTTAACAAACCCTGCATCTAGGAGGTACACCAGAGCATCCCAACCCCCCCCACCATGGCCTACCATCAAGCCAACCCACTAAGCTACAAGTTTGTCCAGGACAAATCCTTTTGAAGTCTAGTAAAAACCCATGAAACAGACACCCCAAGTTAGAGTCCAGCAAACCCATTAAAAACAGAGAAAGTACAAGGCAGTTTGTGGTTTCCTTTTGTTTAAGTCCACTTGTCCTCGTCCAAGGCAGGTCTTATCTATGTTCTAATAAGAGTAGGGAGTCCCAAGGAGCAGCAACACATCCAGGCAAAGCAACAAGGCAACAAGAACAACAGATTTCCATTTCAGGAAAACTCCAAAACTGCTTTATTTGCTTTTTGTTCAGTCTGTTTTTGGTGTCTTGTGTCTGTTCTTTATAGTTGTTGAGCTCGTCCTATTATGAGGCTCTTAATTAGTGTCAGTAGTAGTAGTTTGAATCCTAAGTTGGCCCTTGGATGATCTGTGCATCCAATGGCTCACAAGTTATCAGCCCCTCTATATAAAGAGGTCTTGTATGTTTGTTAGAGCAGACTTTTATGAATGACTGAATTAAACTTTGAGAAATCACTCAATGTCATCAAACTTGTGCTAAGAGCTGTAGTTTGACACAAGCCTGATACATCTCCAAGGTGTTTGATCAGTGCCTTGTATTGTGAGTCAAGTTATACCTGTGCTTTGCTGTGGTTTAACTTACTTGCTGTTGAGGTTAGTTTATGGTGTTTGTGCTTTGCTGTAACACTTGAAACTGTCTCTAAAACCAGTCTTGAATCCTTTTTCTCTTATGCTTTGCTGTAGAGGACTGTATCCAAGTCATATCCTTTGTATCTTTCAGCAAAAATAACTCACAATCACTAAAACAACACCCCTTGTTACTTGATATTGTATTCAGTTTGAGTCAAGCTGATCAAGTCACTTAAAACTTGTGAACCTTAGTAGTTTACACTCCAAATTGGTTATCAGAGCTTTGGTTGAGAGTCTTAGTGAGTTCATTTTCCCTAACAACATTTAAAAACACAAAATAGCCCAATGAGTGAAGAAAGACTAGCAGGAGTAGAAGCAAGGATGGAGGATCTGGCTGGGATTGTAACCACCCTAACCAGAACCTTGGACCAGGTTATAGGCAACCATTTGCTTGCTGGAGGAAGAGGTAGAGGTCGTGGAAGAGGCCAAGGAGGAGGCAGAGGAAGGCCACCTGATGATGAAGAGTATCCATACTCAGATGACTCAACAAGAAGCAGAGCTTCCATCCACAGGAACACAGACAAACATCTTAAGGTAGATATCCCTGAGTTTTCTGGTAGTCTTAATCCTGATGACTTATTAGAATGGCTTAGAGAAGTAGAACGGATCTTTGAGTACAAGGGATACAATGATTCCAAGTCTTTTAAAGTAGCCATCCTTAAACTGAAAGGGTATGCTTCCCTTTGGTATGAGACTATGAAAGGGTTAAGGGCTAGGGAGGGTAAGGAACCCATCAAGTCTTGGACTAAACTGAAAAAGAAACTGTTAGACAAATTTGTTGCTAAGGATTACACCCAGGAGCTGTTTATCAAGTTATCTAAGTTGAAACAAGGAGACAAACCTGTTGAATCTTATCTGAGGGAGTTTGAACAACTCACCTTACAATGTGATATAAATGAGAAACCTGAGCAAAGGATTGCTAGGTACTTAGAGGGCCTAGATAAGAACATTGCTAACAAGGTTAGGATGCAACCTCTGTGGCCATTTGATGATGTTGTCAACCTATCTCTAAGAATTGAGAAGATAGGGGAGACTAAGCCTACTACACCAAAACCTGTTAGGCCTTTTCAAACCAGACCTTATAGTGGGTTTAGATCAATGGATACCCCTAAGACAGCACCCCCACCTACCTTAGACAAGGGTAAGGGCATCATGGGTCAAAAACCAAGCACTTCATTGACTGAGAACAGAATTAGGTGCTTCCAATGTCAAGGCTATGGACATTTCAGGAAGGATTGCCTTTCTAAGAAGACCTTAACTATAATGGAGGTTGAGACTTGGGAGAAAGAAGGTCTAGTTGAGTATGATAGGGATGAGCCTGAGGTTGAAGAAGTGGTGAGTGAGGAAGAAGAGTCTAGTCAGGAGGCAATAGTGGCACTCCCTGACACAGGCCACAGCTTAGTCCTATGGAGAGTAATGCATTCACGACAGATACCTTTGGAGGAGGATCAAAGGTCCCTCATTTTCAGGAGCAGATGTACCATACAAGGGAGGGTTTGTAACCTTATTATAGATGGAGGTAGTTGTACCAATGTGGCTTCTGTTACTATGGTTGATAAGCTGAAGTTGAGCACTCAAGATCACCCTCACCCCTATAAGTTAAGGTGGCTGAGTAAGGGAGCAGAGGTTAAGGTGGATAAGCAATGCATGGTCCCTTTCTCCATTGGCAGTGTGTACAAGGATGAAGTATTGTGTGATGTGGTTCCAATGGATGCCTGTCACTTGCTATTAGGAAGGCCATGGGAGTTTGATAAAAGCTCCATACACCAAGGAAGAAGCAATACATAGTCTTTCAAGCATGGGAGCAGGAAGGTGACATTAGCCCCCTTGCCACCACACCAGAAGAGCTATGGGAGTCCAAGTATGGCTGAGGATTTGAGTGGAGTTGTATTCCTATCTGAGTCAGCAATGGTCAAGGAGTGTAGTGAGGAGCAACCTATAGTAATGCTGCTATCAAAAGAAGTTCAGGAAGAGGAGTCTAAGGTGATCCCTGCAGATGTTAAGCCCCTCATTGATCAGTTCAAGGAAGTGTTTCCAGAGGAACTTCCTGATGGCTTACCCCCTTTGAGAGGGATTGAACACCAAATAGACCGTGTGCCAGGGTCTGTACTACCTAATAGACCAGCCTACAGATGTGATCCTAAGGCTACACAAGAGCTACAAAAGCAAGTTGGAGAGTTGATGAGTAAAGGGTTTGTAAGGGAGTCAGTAAGTCCTTGTGCTGTGCCTGCATTGTTGGTTCCTAAGAAGGATGGGACTTGGAGGATGTGCATAGATAGCAGGGCTATCAACAACATCACAGTCAAGTATAGGTTCCCTATACCTAGGCTTGATGACATGTTGGATGAGCTAAGTGGCTCAAGGTTTTTTTCTAAGATTGACTTGAGGCAAGGTTACCATCAATTGAGGATCAGAGAAGGAGATGAGTGGAAGACAGCCTTCAAAACAAAGCATGGCCTTTATGAGTGGCTTGTCATGCCCTTTGGCCTGTCAAATGCCCCAAGTACCTTCATGAGGGTGATGACAGAGGTGCTTAGGCCTTGCCTAGGGAGATTTGTGGTGGTATACTTTGATGATATCCTCATCTACAGCAAGAGCAAGGATGATCATTTGAGGCATCTTGAGGCTGTGTTTGAAATACTTAAGGAGAGCAAGCTCTTTGGGAAGCTTGAGAAGTGCACCTTCATGACTGAGGAAGTCAAGTTTCTAGGATAGTGGTCTCTGGTAGAGGCATTTCAGTTGATCAAGACAAGATCATGGCAGTCCAGTCTTGGCCTATCCCTAGGAGTATTACAGAAGTAAGGGGATTCCATGGCTTAGCATCCTTCTACAGAAGATTCATTAAGGACTTTAGCACCATTGCAGCACCTCTCACTGAGTGCATGAAGAAGGGAGAGTTCACTTGGACTGAGAATGCTTTGCAGGCTTTCAAACACATGAAGAGGCTCTTGTGCAGTGCACCTATCCTAAGATTGCCAAACGTTGATTGCCTTTTTGAGGTTGAATGTGATGCAAGTGGAGTGGGAATTGGAGCTGTCCTCATCCAAGAGAAGAAACCTGTAGCCTACTTTAGTGAGAAGCTAAGTGGTGCCAAGCTAAACTATTCTACATATGATAAAGAGTTCTATGCTCTTGTCAGAGCTCTGAGGCATTGGAGTCATTACCTGAAGCCCAAACCTTTTGTCTTACACTCTGATCATGAGGCATTGAAGTACATAGGAGGTCAGCATAAGCTCAGTCACAGACATGCTAAGTGGGTGGAGTTCCTTCAGTCATTCACCTTTTCTAGCAAGTACAAGGAGGGCAAACAAAATGTGGTGGCTGATGCATTGTCTAGGAGATACACTCTGCTATCAACTATGGAGCAAAGGGTTCTTGGTTTTGAGTTTATGAAGGACATGTATCAAGAAGATCCAGACTTTGCAGAAGATTGGTTAGCACAGAAAGAGGGAACAAGAACCATTGATTCACCCTACACTTTACAAAATGGATTCTTATTTAAAGGAAACAAGCTGTGTGTTCCCAGAGGATCTTATAGGAATATATTGATTAAGGAGGTACATGGAAGTGGCCTTGGAGGACACTTTGGGGTTCAGAAAACTGTGGACATACTACAAGATCAATTCCATTGGCCTAAGATGATGGGAGAAGTTCAAATAGTGCTCAGAAGGTGTGGAGTTTGTCAAAAGGCCAAGAGTTCTTTCCAAGCAGGACCTTACACTCCCCTACCAGTCCCATGTAGTCCTTGGGAGGATGTTAGTATGGATTTCATAATGGCATTGCCTAGGACAGCAAGAGGGAAGGATTCTATCATGGTGGTTGTGGATAGGTTCAGTAAGATGGCACATTTCATTGCATGCAAGAAGACTGAGGATGCTGTGAGTGTAGCAGAGCTATACCTTGATGAGGTGGTTAGGTTACATGGAGTTCCAAGGACCATTGTGTCTGACAGAGACACAAAGTTTATGAGCCATTTCTGGAGGACATTGTGGAAACTGCTTAACACTAGGTTATTGTTTAGTACCTCCCATCACCCTCAAACTGATGGCCAAACTGAGGTTACTAACAAGACCTTGGGAAGAATCTTGAGGTGTATAGTCAGCAAATCTCTCAAGGATTGGGACTTGAAGTTGGCTCAAGCAGAGTTCTCTTTCAATAGAGCTCCATCAGCAGCCACAGA
>JAIUZE010012709.1:0-10240 GCA_022085475.1 Heliosperma pusillum | reverse complement strand
TTTTAGTCGGTTTTTACAAATGATACGGTTTGAGCACTATTTTGTCTTGTGCTTTGTACTCTCATTCCCTTGGCTACCTTCCCATTCGTAAGGCTGGAATGTCGGAACGGAGAGGTATCCTACTGCTTAAATGCATGTGTTAGTGGGCATACGACGACGTTGTTGGGAGTTGAACGCTTTGCGTTGATCGACCCGGCCGTCAAATGTTGTGTACTTGCGAGGTTGTGTTTTTTGCATGTAGCGTACCGCTTGTTATGAGGCTTGTGCTCTTTTCCGCCTCTTTCGTGAATTATCGACCGAATTTGGGGTACTCGGCGTCTATGATTGACCGAGTCTTGGATGCGAAACGTTTATCGCATGTCGAATCGGAACACGTTATTCCGAGAGTCTGGCCAGGTTTAGACTAGGACCTGGTATTTATAGATCGTCGTTCTACCAGGAGGAAAATAGTCCTACATATACAAATTTTGATCGTGTATGAGGGTCACAGGAAAATTTTATTCGTGGGATGCCCTGTTATCATACTTGCCTCCATGTATACACGGTGGCTAGGTGCGTTTCATTTCCGGGAGAGTTTCGTTCTTGTGTCCGTCTTTGATTGCGTGATTTCATGATATTATTCATGTCATTGCATGATTGGGCACCGTCAATGTCTTGGTTCGTGAATGGATGATAATATGTTGGATTTGTTGTGATCATTGCATGACTTGACTTGGTTTGTCTGTCGAGTCTCAATCTTATCAAACTTATACCGCTCACGGTGAGATGCAAGCCCTAGTGAGCGTATTCGGTTGCCTAAGAGTGTCTTTCCCGAGTCTTGAATAACATGATGGTTCCTCAATTGGTATTCCATATGCTCTTATCTTTATTTATCGAATTGCCTATCTATTCTTATCGTAACTCACATGGATATCTATATATGCATGATTTTACTTTTGTATTTCCTTATATGTACGTTTAATGTGATATGGCTGGGAAAACCCGGAGTTACTCCCCACTGATTGTGGCGTTCATGTTTTTCATGAATGAACAGGTTGCTTGCATGGATGGCTTTTTGCTTATGCTATTTTGGGGTTCGGGTGTGAGCTAGCGGGCGTTGTCCCTGGATGAAACACCTCTAGACATTGTTTAGCTAGTTGCTAATTAGTTTGTCTTTTGTTAACACTTTGAGAGACTACGTCTCTTGTGGTATTTTTATTTAGTTTGTAATATTTTGATACTCCTCGTTTTATTTAACTTGCATGTATAAAAGTTTTTAAAAACTACTTATTTCCGCAATATATTTCACATGCTTGTTTGTTTTATATTTCCGCATTCGCGAGGGTTGTCACACAAACCTAAGCAAAAAAAGGCAAAAAAACATGGCAAAAACCACCTTTAAAGAGGCGCCGTTTGTGGTGCGCCCTTTTTAAGGAACCACTTAGTTATGGGTTCGACTACGGATTTTAGATGAAAGATTAAAAGTGTTTCTTAACTTGTGCGATGTACAACGTATAAAATAAAGCATAAAAATAAACAAAACGATAATAAAAGGGCGTTTTACACCCTCACATGTACATTTAACGTCACGAGATTATAACTAAAGTTAGTTTTTAGTGGTAACTCGCATAATTGTACAAGGAATGGTTCTTGAAATTGATCATGGATTTTAGTTGTAAAAAGTAATCTAATTTGAGCGGAGTTTGTCAAATTGGGTCATCTGTGTAAAACGTGAGGGGTCTTGATGACTAATATTTATATGCATGTTTTAAGCCTTACATAGCCGTGCTTAAGACGATTTTGCGCCATTTATTGTCAATTTGTATGCTATAAAGTTAGAATATCGATTATTCCGCTTTTATTATGTTGTAATGCAAATTGGAGCTTTTTAAGTTGATATTGGCACGGAAGTCGAGAGGATTGGAGACGAAATGAAGAACAAACGAAGCAAATATGATCTCTTCTGGAGGATGCTCGATCGATTAGTTGCCTTGATCGATCGACTCAGGTTACATCATGCTCGATCGAGCAGACTTGAGTCTGCTTGATCGAGCAAGCTATTCTTGATGGTTTTCGAGTGTCCTTATTTCGGTTTTAGTTACATACTATGTGTGTATAGATAGGAAACTCTTTTATTGTTATTTGGTTACGCTTTATTATTATTAAAGATCCTTAGAAACCTTAGACTAAGTTATTATTGCTGTTGGATTAATTTATCAAGCTCTTTCCTTTAGTTCAACTATGTAATTGGTAATTATTTCATTTACATTATTATGCATGTTTCAATATTTAGTTATCTATTAATTTGTTAATTAAACATCTTTCTTTTTTAAATATGTCTTGTATGGGTTTAATTGATGCTAGATTAATTAATATTAGTATGTAGCCAATTTCGTAGTTAGAGTTGAAAGGGGATCTACGATTGTTAAAAGGGATAAATGAATTAATTTATTTGTAAGAGCTTCGTTATCGTTTGAATATCGTCTTAAGCCTAATTATTTGATTACTGGCCGAGATTACCTAACTAGTCTCGCAAGTTAGGATTATCATCGATCGAATTAAGACTAATTAAAACTACGATAATGGAATAGAACTCCTTTAATGATATCGATCGCATGTTAAATTGTATATCCAAAGGGCATAACTTGATACCTTAGACTTTTACTCTTATTGAATTCGTCTTTTATTATTGCAATTAAATATAGAAAAATCTGTTGGAGTAAGTGTCATCCACAATAGTGCATTTATATAATAAATCTCATTTGGAATATACGTGGCATGATTAGTATATTTTGATACTCCACATCGGTTGATTAACATAAATCGGTAACGCTCGGCTGACTAGAGTTTGACGTTATTGTCGTATGACGGCGGTGATCAACTGATCCCTTTAGGTCACACCTATAGGATGAGACCCAAATAGAATACTAATTATTTGTATACGATACAGTTTAATTAGAACATTACATATATTTGATATGTACGTTTTAGTTACGAGAGTTATTTATTGGAAATTGAGTTAGGAACTCATTCCACTTAAGTTTATTAGTCAATTATACGATAACTGACTGAATAAAGTTTACGTCTTATTTTAATACGATTAAATAAGATTTAATTTAGTGGTTAATAGTTAATTCATTAAATTAGTTGAGGTAATGCATATATTTTGTGGTAGAGATAATTAGTTAATTATATTTTCAAGGAGTTGTAAAATAATTAACTGGGCATTGTGGGATCCATTATATATTGATATAATGGTAAAATATCACTTAAAAGATTGTTTATTAATTTATGTCATATAATTGTTATATGATCAAATTAACACTTAATTATACAAGATAATTAAGCATATGATTAATAAGTATTTGTGGGACAAATATCAAAAATCAAAATAGAGCACATTTCACATGAGGAGGCCGGTCATATATGTAGTGGAGAAGTGATGATGTTTGTTCTAATTTATGCACTCAATTCACTATGTTGATAGTGATATATCATCCTTACGTTAATCATTACTATTTAACTTACACTCTACCATCTTACACAAAGAATAAAATGAGCAAAATGGAGCCCTCTTGGAGCTTATGAGTACCGGCCATATTGGCATTAAATAGAGCAAAAGTTTTTCATTTTTTAGGACTTCTTTAATTCATTATGCTTATTTTCTTCTTATCTCTAAAACCTCCAACATCTCTCTAAACTCACATACAAACTAATATTCATGTCATATTACTAGTGTAGTAATACTATAATATTAGTAGTATAATGTCTTACTTATTATCTAGTTAAAATGCGGAAACCGCTAAGAGAATCCTAATGGATAGAAGCATAGCGACTGGGGCGAAGGTTTCATCATAGTGTAAACCATGAACTTGAGTGAATCCTTTCGCCACCAGTATAGCTTTGTAGACATTATTATATCCATCTATGCCAATTTTGATCTTGTAGATCCACTTGCACTGAAGAGGTCGTACCTTATCAGGTAAGTCTACCAAGTCCCATACTTGATTTTCGCACATAGAATCCATTTCAGATCGCATGGCCTCGAGCCAATGCGTGGAGTCGGGACTAGAAACGGCCGACTTGTAGGTGGTGGGTTCATCACTTTCAAAAA
The DNA here is from genome assembly GCA_022085475.1 of Heliosperma pusillum. NCBI lineage: Eukaryota > Viridiplantae > Streptophyta > Magnoliopsida > Caryophyllales > Caryophyllaceae > Heliosperma > Heliosperma pusillum. The sequence goes on along the minus strand of JAIUZE010012709.1, from coordinate 6,147 downwards.
GTAATAAATCTCCATCTTCCTCGATGCATCCGAGGTAACGCTCAGGTTGATTAATAATTCTACTTGACCTTCTAGTGACAACAACCGTTTCAGACGAGGAGGGAACGTTTTACTGTACTTCATTCTCGGTTTGTGGCTCTTGAAATTCATCAAGTTTAAACTTTCTCCCACTCTGTCTATTAGAAACGATATCGTTTTCTAGAAAGACAGCATCACGAGACACAAACACTTTGTCCTCGTGCCTGTAACACCCCCAATATCCTCTTAGTTTCAATATTCCAATTTCATTTAAAATAGGATAATGGTTGTGCCACAATGTAATGAAATGTGGTAATAGAACCATGATTTAAAGCAAAAAGCATAAAAGTCCATATGAATAAAAATCAAGGTGGTAAAATCCGATTACAACATTCCAAATTTAGTAGAAGCAAATCAAAGTTATAAGTCTTTAAAACCATCAAATGTTTTTAAAGTTCAGACTTCAAATATTCCATGATAGCGCGCTCTCCCTAAGAGTTCTCGACTCTATTTTCCACAAGTACCTGTCATACGATCTGCTCACACAATTTGTGGTTATCGCAGGTTCAATCAAGGAAAAAACAAAAGAAGGGTCAACAATATTGTTGAGTAAGGTAAATAATCCAAAAAGAAGAATTGATAAGTTGTAGAATACTAGCTTGAATTACATTTTCAAAACAATGTATGAGATATAATAATTTTCAATAACAACATGTGGTATTTCATATACTCAAGAAGAAATCATGAGTGTTTCCAAACTTTTCGAATCACATTCCTTCCAATACCTTTTTCATTTGAAAGAAAACATTTCTTTCGATAAGTTTCCATCATCGGTATACTTGGATAGAGGTCGTATGGAGAGTATCCCCTCGCCCTAGTACGGATAAGATGGGGTTCACCAAACCATGTACTAAACTTTCCAAACATCTCGAGTGTGCACACCCCTCAAAGGGCCAACCCTAAGGCGGAAGATAAGAGGATGGGGTCTCGATCAACTAACCCCCACCAAAAGCTCTGTATAGGAGCTCCCTTATTTGGGACAACCTACCCCTCTACCAAAACTGTTTCAGAATCAATATCTGATAAGTGAATATTTGTATGATTTTAACCCTCATTTTAGCTCGGTTTTGTATGTCATTTGTGCTTTGTTAAGCCATTTTATGAGCTAATATCGTCTTCTAGCCGAATTCCTGTGTTCTAACCTGTTTTGTAGGGAAAGTGACGTTTCTACGCCCTGTTTCTATATTTCCGAGCATTTGCCTAGAACCCGACGATTTGAAGAAGCAAGCTTGACCATGTCAAAGACATTTCAAGAAGGTTAACTAACTCAAAAGAGAGAGGGAGTAAAAAGTCGATGTCGCAGTTGTCGGAAGATCAATCAATTAGGCGGAAGAATTCATCGCTTTACATCAAACCCTATCAACAAACCCGATTGAAGAGGTCAAGGGGGATGATGGAAGTCAAGTCAAAGCAAAGGGAGATGAAACGTTAGTCAAAAGCTTCTAGATGACAACTTACCCGATCGGGTAAGTGTGTACCCGATCGGGTATCTCTGCTGCTTCGAGCAATTTGCTTCAACTTCCTTCTTTTGTCCTATATGTTCAATGCTCGACCCCTTCCCCCCGAAACCCTAATGCTATATAAAGGATGCTCCAGACCCTCTTCTCAACACACAACTCATCTAAATCTCATATCATATCACACACAACATCTTTTCTTTTCTTACTTTTCTCTTTAGTTTAGAAATTCTAGTTTAGATCATTTTCTTCTTTTGTCTTTAGTTCTTAGTTTATTTCTTTCCATTCTACATCAAAACCTTAGTTTAGATCAATAAGAATTTCAATCTTTGTAATCTACTTTGTTGGGTCCAAGTGTTGTAATTCAAGGAACGATTATTCTATGCAAGGGATTTTTATTATTGTTATCGCTTTCGTCGTTGATCGTCACCTAGGTATTTCTATTTTATCCTTTGTTTAATGTCCTTATTGTTTTCTATTTTATTGTTATTTTCCATACATATTATCTTAGATTCATTTTTGTGTTGTTATAATCGTAATTTCATTTCTTAGATTATCAAATAGCGTCGTTATTATCGCCACATAGAGAGTCTTAAATTATTGTCAAAATCAAGTAAACATGTCTATCCTAGTTTTTATTATCATCATCATCTTAGATATAAACATTATCATGAGTGAGTATTCACCTTTCTAGGGTGTAGGGTAGCCATGTTAGATTGATTAAAAGATGATAATTGGATAAAAGAAATTGTGCTTTTAAAACATTGTGTCTATGCATGTTTGGACTATAACGATAGTTGACGATTCCTGATCAAAATCATTGACTAGCATGGAATTCTTTTCCAAGGTAGAGATACGCGAATTGAATAAACAAAGGATGACATGGTGGATTAAGACCTAGTAAATTGCCTAAAAGCCTGCTAGACCATCTGATCTATGATTGTAATGAACACATCATTCTTACGAACTCACAATGAATTATTTGCGTGTCCTAAATCCAATTTCATCAATATGTCAATCTACATGTGAGAACCTACTTCCCTAGATGCTTTTCATTATTGTTAATTCATCATTTGTTTTATTGCTTTCATCTTCATTTGCTTTTATTTTGTTTTCATTTATGCTTTTTGTTAGTTTAGACATTAAAACTCCAAAACCCAGAAACTCGTTAGATAAAACCCAATTGCGAGACACTTCACATTCTATAGGAAACACCATCTCCTTAAGGATCGACCCCTACTTCCCTAATTACATTAATTTGTTATTAGCCTAGTCTGGGTAATTTATCTTTGTATCGGGCTCGCGACAAGCACGATCAATACCAAAACTTCGAAATCAAACCTGTCTTCATCAATTTAATAGAAAGAAGTCAATTTGGTGGCAATGCCACAGAAGATCCCAACCTTCATATTCAAAACTTATGTGACTATTGCTCCACGATTAGACAAACTAGAGTATCCCAAGAGCAGATTAAGGAAATGCTCTTTCCCTTCTCTTTAACAGGAAAGGCAAAACTCTAGATCAATAGCCTTGACCGATTTGCCTTAGGAATAGCCGACTAGGATGGTCTAGCTCTTGCTTTCTATCAAAAGTACTTCCCACCAGAACGAACCGCACTCTTATGGAGTCAAATCACTGGATTCCGTCAGAGAGGCGATGAAAGCCTTTACGAGGCATGGGAAAGGTACAAAGAATTACAAAGAGAATGTCCTCATCATGGCCTTGATTCATGGTTCTTAGCTATGACCTTCTACAACGGTTGTTGTGACGAATCGCGTCGTATCCCTGACTCCGCTAACAATGGTCGTTTCGATCAAATCAATGTAGAAATAGCTAGTACAACTATCGAGTCAATGGCAATCCACGACTCTCAGTATAGCAACTCGCGTGCTGTGCCACTCAAAACCAAGCAGGAAGATTCAAGTAAAGTAGCACTCCTAGAAGCCCAATTAGCCCTTCTGCAGCAACAAGTATGAAGCTCTTCCCAATCCAAGGAACATGTCAACGTCACTAACCATGTAGTGGTATGTGAGATATGTGAGATATGTGGGGTTGGAGGACATAGTTTTCAACAATGTAGGAATTCGTTAGAGCAAGTCAATGCCTATCAACCATATAGGCCAGGCAATGCTTTCTCAAACTTCTATAACGAGAACACAAAAAACCATCGTTTTTTGTCCTACAAAAGCACCAACATTCAAAATCCCCACCAACAGATTCAACAACCATTCACACCACATCAACAGAAGCCTTACAATCCACCTGGTTTTCAAAACCAGAGACCTTCATTCCAACCTAACTTCAATCAACCTTACCAAAATCAACCTCAACCCCAACCACCCCAAAATCAAGGCCAACCCAATGACTCAAGCTTGAGCAAAACTGAATCCATGCTTCTCCAAGTTGTTCAGAAACAAGATTCAATGTTTGCTCAACTTCAAAAGAGTGATCAAGCTCAAAGTGCTGCCATCAAGATGCTTGAAACTCAAATGGCCCAATTAGCTGCCTCTAATGCCCAAAGAAAACAAGGCCAACTCCCACCTCATGGTGAACAACCGAGGGACACCGCTAATGCTATCACCCTTAGGAGTGTTACCACTTATAAGGAACCTCAGCAACCCAAAGAACCAATAGTTGAGCCTACACAAGTAGAGAGCCAAAAAGAAACCCCACCATCCACCGCTAAGGAAGCGGAAAACAAACCTGAAAAGAAGGATGAACTTGAAAAGGAACCCATTAAAATGCAAGTTCCATTTCCCCAACGTTTGAGGAGAAATCATAAGGAAACCCAGTTCATCAAATTCATGGAAGTAGTCAAAAACCTCCAAGTAACGGTTCCCTTCACTGAATTAATCACTCAAATCCCTTCTTACACAAAATTCATGAAGGATATCATAACTAAGAAGAGGACTTTAGATGATGTTGAAATCATAGCATTCACAGCTGAATGCAGCGCGTTATTGCAAAATAAGTCCCCTCTTAAGTTAAAGGGTCCTGGTAGTTTCTCTATACCTTGCACTATAGGCACCTACACAATTGATAAAGCTTTATGCGATCTAGGTGCTAGTGTAAGTGTCATGCCCTATTCCATCTGCGAAAAATTGAATATGGGAATTCTCAAATGCACTAGTATCACTCTGCAAATGGCAGACCGTTCTCTAAAACAACCTATGGGAGTTTTAGAAGATGTGCCTGTCAAAGTAGGAAGATTTTTCATTCCAGTCAATTTCATTGTGCTAGACATGGCTGAAGATTTGCAAATCCCTATCATTTTAGGAAGGCCATTCTTACACACTGCGGGAGCAGTAATCGATGTCAAGAATGGAAAATTGACACTAGAAGTAGGTGATGATAAAGTCACCTATAACTTAAACAGTGCAATGAAAAGCCCTATGCTTGAAGAACCTTGCTGTTTCCTTGATATTGTCGACTCAATTATTGATGAATCTCTGTATCCGTCAATAATTGAGGATCATTTAAAAGCAATCTTATTGTTGGAGGATATCTTTGAGAACGACAATTTTGAGATCAATGAGCTGGAAAAGGACTTGACTGGAAAAGAGATACCGTCTGAAGAAGTTGAAGAGTTCATAAGCTTAATTGATGCTCCTGCCAAGGCAGAAGTACATAAACCTGAACTTAAACCTCTTCCCTCAAATCTAAAATATGCTTTTTTAGATAAATCTGAACATTGCCCAGTCATAGTGAGTGCTCTCCTAAATGAAAATCAGTTAACCTCACTATTGACTGTCTTGAAAAAGCATAAAAAGGCAATAGGATATAAACTTGAAGATCTCACTGGCATAAGCCCAGACTTCTGCATGCATAGAATCAATCTAGAAGAAGGCCAAAAACCTTGTGTTCAAGGTCAACGCCGTCTTAATCCAAACATGCAAGAAGTAGTTAAAGCTGAAGTTATGAAATTGCTAGATGCTAGCATAATCTATGCAATCTCTGACTCGAAATGGGTTAGCCCTGTTCAAGTTGTTCCCAAGAAAAGAGGAACAACAGTAGTCAAAAACAAAAAGAATGAGCTCATCCCCACAAGGATTGTGACGGGATGGCGTATGTGTATTGACTACAGAAAGTTGAATCAATCAACTAGAAAAGATCACTATCCTCTACCCTTCATTAATCAAATGCTAGAGAGGTTAGCTTGTCACAAATACTTCTGCTATCTAGATGGTTACTCAGGATTTTTCCAAATTCCTATCCACCTGAGGACCAAGAGAAAACCACCTTCACCTGTCCCTATGATACTTTCGCTTATCGCAGAATGCCATTTGGCTTGTGTAATGCACCTGCCACTTTCCAGCGTTGCACGACTAGTATCTTTTCAGATTTTGTTGAAACTATCATGGAAGTATTCATGGACGACTTTAGCGTCTATGGCATTTCCTTTGATAATTGTTTGACAAATCTATCCAGAGTTTTAAAACGCTGTGAAGAGGCCGACCTTGTTCTCAATTGGGAAAACAGTCACTTCATGGTAAATGAAGGTATAGTTTTAGGACACATTGTTTCAGAAAGAGGTATAGAAGTGGATCGAGCTAAGATCCAAGTTATTGGACAACTGCCACCACCTGCTAATGTAAAAGGAATTAGGAGTTTC